>JAMZAV010003342.1:0-70694 GCA_024449915.1 Sweltsa coloradensis
TGGCAGTTTGAAACCACGTGGTCAATTGTTGAAGACCTGATTCATACTGCAGAGTGCAGACATTAGAAACTGAATATGATTACTTTTGTGGGGACAAATATGCTACTCTATCTTTAATGTTAAAAAAAAATAAACAATTTTATGTACCCTACAATGTTTGCACTTATTAAAGTCCACCTATGCAATTCAGCAAATGACAGTTCAGTAGTTAAAACTATGAAACTGGAGCTTGTTCCTAATTTGCGCAGGAGATTTTTCGCGAATCTCAATGAAACCATTTGCATGGCTGCGATATTGATATTGGATCAGCGCTTCAAAGAACTTGATCTCTTCGATGACAATGTGAGCAAGGGGTCTCACCGTGCCATGCGTTCAGAGATAAAAGTGCGTGATAGGCCTACTGCACGATCTGAACCAGCTGATGTCCAAGTAGAAGAACATCAAACATTAAACTTCTTCGGAGTTTCTTTCCTCGGGCTCATACTACCCAAACCTTGGGTAATGAATACGAAAAGTATGTACCATTCCATTAGTATTCGTATCTATATTGAGAGATATGTAAGGTGTGTTCTGGTTGATTACGGTATATTTTATAATTTTGTATTATTTTTAATTAGTACAGGTACATGGACGAGGAAGTAGCACCGGAAACCACTTGCCCGCCAACATGGTGGAAAGAAAACAAGTTTCCTTATCCTCTTCTCTCAAATATAGCTAAAAAACACATGTATTCTAGCCACATCGGTGGCAAGTGGCAACATTTTTCGCGAGCAGGGTGCATCATTAACAGAGGGCCAGTTCAGCCCCCTCTACAGCTGAAACTCTTCATTTTGTAAATCACAATCTAGACTATAGTTGCAATAAGTAGCCACGACATGATGCATGTGTTGAATAGGCCAGGCGGGCCTACTAAGCGTGTGTAAGTAGAAGTACTCCATTTCCTGAACTTTCTAAAGCTTAGTTTTATTCTATTGTACTGGATATAACTTTGGAATTTCAGCGCAATCTGTTCAGCCGTTCTGCAGCGAACTCACTCACTCACCGACAAATTATAAACAGGCTAAGTCCTGTTTATGTTGAATGGTAAGACTCAGTTGCTTCACTCCCTCATCTAATTATTTTGCTCAATAGCTTGATTTGGGGTAGTTCCTAAAATTATGCGTTTTTTGGGGCTTGGGAAATGGGAATCGATTCTTTATCCATTCTTAGGTCATCATTGTCGATTCCAATATTTTGGAAGAGATGTCATCCCTACTACGAACCTGAGTGTAAGTGAGCGCCGGTATTGGATCATGCCACCAGGAGCGCCGGGGTCCAGCGGTAAATCTTCCACGAGAGCTTCGTAAGCCACGTCCAACATCTGCTCGATCCAAGTTCTGCAAAGAAAAAACAAGGGTTAGGGATGGACGAACCTTGCTGTTTTGAGTTTCAAACTAAACTTGAACTTCTGTACTAAAAAAGTTAAGAACTTCAAACTCAAACCGAAACCTGGTAAGTCTACACAATCAGAAAGAAAGGGAAATTGTTGATGAAAATGGCACATTCATTATCATAGGCTAACCCAATTTCGGTGCTAATATTTTTTATTTGGAAGGTCATAATATATAATAGGTACTTTAAAGAAGGTCATAATTTCAATACAAAGCTCGGGTAAAGTTCAAAATTTTGATAAATTCCAAACTTTAACTTGAAATTTAAACTCGAACCGATACAAACTTCAAAAAAGAAGATTTTGATACCTATATGAGGAAACCTATATACTAATGTTCCGGTGAGCAGGTCTAGACTTACAACTTTGTTTTACCTAGACCGTTGCGTAATAATCTAGCTAAAAATTCACCATCCACTAGAATTGTGGTTCCTCTTTCAATGAAGCTTTTACTTTTTCCAACAGCAATCTGTACTTTTCTATGACAGTAAGGCAACTTTTAAAGGGGTATTTAACCGCTAAACTCAAAAAATATATTTCATTCAGGCAAACTAGTAATGAATTTAGCAATTAACAGAAAAATTATTGGGGCCACCATGACCTCCCAAAAAATTGTCAAACATGACATTTTTCGAGCTAGGTCCCATCGGCAAAAATCTCCCATAAGAAATAACATGGGGACGATCTTTATGCCCCGTGACCTTGGAGGATTTTGATCCAAAAAAATATTGGCCATTATTGACGTACTCGACAACCTTTTCTGTAAATTCTCTATATTTTGTTTTGTCATTTGGGCAGGTAGTTCGGTCAAAATATGCTGATTACCAAGATAAGGTGTGATTTTGTAATGCATATTTTTGCGTGTTTGAGGGTATATTTGGGCACAGTTTCAAGACACGATGTTATAAAAGGGCATTTTAGATTGGTACTATGCTCTAGTATCTATGTGGACCAAAAAAGAAGCAGGTTAAAGCCGATTTAGGAAATTTTCCAAAACAACAATTTTCGCCAATTTCTGGATCAAAAAAATTAAAAAAATTCGTGTTAAATCACAGTTACAAGATATAATTTTTTAAACGGTCATTTAAGTGTAGTATTGTGCTATAGATCACGTGGTAAAAATTTTTTGGGGTTTTTAGCCCCTTTAAGAACAATTTGTTTGATATTAACCCTGTAAGTTTTTTGTTTTTGTCTTTGTTTTATGACCACTTGCTATTCTTGTGCATTAGTTTTTGTTTTTGTAGAAAGGACAGGTCTATGAGATTGAACATTGGTGTGCTTTGTTAATTTGATAAGTTTATATTATATATTCTGTGCTGTATTTAATCACATGTAATTGGGGCAACCTGTTTATAATATAAAAAATAATAATAATAATAAAAACTTTTCATTTAAAATTATATTAATTAATAATTATTCAAACAAGGGTTATGGATGACTTATGAGAGTGACCTTTAGGCTATGAGAGATAATGCAGTACCGGTACACAATCAACAGTGAAAAAATGATAAGGAAGGAAATAGCTTACAACATTAGATCAACAATTTCCATTGCCACATATCTTTGAAGAACCGACAAATTTACATAACTTGAAATGCTAAATACGTTGTGCGTGCTGGCCGTACACATGCATACAAAGAGGTAATAAGGCAAACTAGACAACCTTGTACATATGCGCTGATCAAGACCAGTACAACTAGAAGGGAAAACATAATAAATAACCATAGATTAAGGACATGGTCAACTGTACATATAACTCTCGATAATACCTGACCGAGTAATGATGTTCAACCATATTTTAAAAAAATTTATTATACGTGCGACCTCTTCTAGAATAAGGCAATTCTCTACTTATAACGTCGACCAAAGGAGCCACAGATGCACTGGACAGGATAAAAAATCAAGCCCTCAGAATAATCACAGGAGGTGTTAAGTCAACCCCAATTGTTGCCATGGAAGCTAAAACTAACATACCACCCCTGGAGGCCAGAAGAAACAGTTCAGCAGTAGCCTGCATGAGAAGCTGATAAGACTAGACCGGCTGGAATGGGACAGAAGACACAAAAGACATAAAAAACATTCATTACAGCAGTGAAAGAGGTGAAGGAAGGTCTCATCGGGCAGTTGAAACATACAGAGAGAGAAAACATCCCCCTACCAAATATAAACATTGCAATACTAGATGCATCCTTCATGAACTGACAGTGGATGGACTGGGTAGAACAATGATCTAAGACATAAAAGTAAAAAATCGGCCAAACCCAGGACAAATTGCAATATTAGTGTTCTTGGTATCATTTTCTTCAGAAAAAAATCCTCTTTAACATAGTCAAAATCCGCAAAAATCCGACGACTAGGATTTTTTATTTGGAGCTATAACTAACACCCAATTAGCAATTACACATTACAATTTTTGATGTAACCAGACTAGTCGAGTTTGGATTCAAATGAAAGCTTATAGCTTCACATTGACAGATATTGTAGTAAGTAATGTAGCTTCATTAGACAGGGGTCACTAGAGGTCAGTAATTACTTACATTTTATATCAGATATTAATTACAAATACATTTTTAATCATTTCATTGCTATAATTGATTATTTAATCCCAAAAATAATTTTATTACTCTTATCAATGATTAATCTTCTTTCATGTTATTTATGTTATGTTGCAAGTCCATATTATCATTATCGTCAGTAATTTGATTTTAATGAATGGGAGTTGTTACAGCTGATTCCATTGCATTCCTTGCAGACAGATCAGCAATTCATTCCCTGGTTAAATCAGCTATATATTTGAGTCTCGCAGTTAGTTTTACATCAAATTCCAACTAGCAACCTTCTCGTGGTTTGGCCCGTGATTAGGGGAGTTTTATTCCCTGAAACTAATGGCGAGCTCTGGGTCGTCGTCGAAGAACTTTCCCCTTCCCTTTGATCACCTCCCCGACGGCGACGACAATGACAACACGGACGGATGATGACACAGACGGAGACGACCACGACGTGGGGGAACCCCTGCCCTCCCCACGCTTATGGCTGGTTCTGACCAGCACAGGCCTGGCCACCCCTTGTCCCCCGCGTCTCCCCTTACGTCCCACCCTTCGAAAGAAGTATACATGGTGGTAACTCACATTTATTGAAATTGTTTTTTCTTGGAGGCACGAATAATCTTACCTGTTACAGCGCCCTAAAACTACTAATACTTATACTAATACAAAACACCTTACCAATTTTAAATGGCGGGCTGGGACTCAATCAGTTAATACTGGAAGCAATTTTCCTTTTCCACGCATTAATTTGGAAGTACACCCTTAATCTGTGGTATTTAGCAGCTCCTGTGGTAGGCGGTAGCTATTCAGCCTTAGCAAACGATGTTCCTGACGCAGTCTTTTTCCTAAACAATCTGTTGCGGAGATTGTCAATGGTTTTATTCTGCTTTCCGCCATACATGCTAACCAAAGCCTTCTCTTCTGCTTGTTGTATTATTTCCTGGCTACCATAAGCGGAACAAAACATGGCGCCCTGTTCACGAAAAGTTACTATCCTTAAGCTTATTAAGTGCTATTCTTTCTCCAACATTGAATAATTGATTGGCTATTGCTTAACGTCTCATATTTATGCAACTTGGCTAATCGAGACGAAGGTAAGGGCATAAAGGGTGACGCGGGGGGACAAGGGGTGGACAGGCCTGTGCTGGTCAGAACCAGCCTCAAGCGTATATGGTACGGGCAGGGGTTCCCCCACGTCGTGGTCGTCTCCGTCTGTGTCATCATCCGTCCGTCTTGTCATTGTCGTCGCCGTCGGGGAGAGTGAGATGTTGTGTCACATTTAAGAAATGCATGAGCAATCGATAAATGTTTACAGGTTTCTGGTCCCAAAATCGCATTTGTTTTGTATATCCCAATTTAGAGTCTCCCTTTTTTGTCTTTGTTTGGGCTCTGGGAGGAATATTACGTCATGGTGGTTGGTGTCAGCGTGATGGCAGAAAAAGTCTGCCTTCTTCAATGACACAGGTTGGAGTTTACGAGACGATTCTATTCCCTGCTTTATGAACAATCAAATGATCGGCGTCGTTCTTGGCGTGATAAATTGTGCAATTGTTTTGTGTCAAAGAATTTGTGAGCATGAAAATAAATTTGGAGTTAGCTAAGAACTGAGCATTTTGTGGGGGAATAGTAAATTTCCCTTAAAAATGCATAGTAACTCTTAAAGTCGGTATATCAACTTGGAAAAACTTTTAATATGTTAAAGGTGTTGATGTTTTAGAACGTTGGTTAAAAGGGAAAAAATCCCAAAAAATTCTGCTGCGCTCGGCAGCGATTTTAGTGGTTTTCCGGCCGAACATGGAATGACGTCATTGTACGCCCGGCTCGCTGGCTGACTTGAGCTTCGTATGCGCGCTCGGTCCCCCCGCCCCGCATAAAGAGATAACATTGCAGTATAGTATCATCATTCAATAGTGCGGTGAAAGAATGTGCATCAGCTGAAGTAATAGTGTAATAATATCGATGCTATATTATAATGGTGTATGTTAGTCTAAATATAAAATGGTGATCAAGTGCAGGTGAATATAAAAATAATAATAGAAAATAAATTACACAAACAGCTATCATTTCATCGGTTTCCAAACTGTGATAAGTTATCATAAGCATACCAGCAACTATTGTCATACTTGTCTTTATTTTTCATAAAAAATATTTATTTTATATTTTTCCGTGCACATTTTGTCCTAATATTGTGAGCAAATGCATGTATATGCAATAACCATCATATGTAGAATCATTCAAAATCAATGATAATAAACAGTCATTCTTTATAGAAGAGCGTTGTGCGCGAGTTTCACCCAACTTAAGCCCCAAACCATCTAGCAGACAATCACATTAGAAATAGAACCTTCCTAACACGACTGTACATGACACAAGCTCGCACTCACATTTATCTGAGCGGTCGTAAACACCCAGCGCGCAATCTGTGTTGTATACATGATAAGTTATGCGATACTTGAGGATACTTCTTTCCACGCACTTACCAACGCACTCGTATTCAAACAAATACATACCATTTCTAATAAAGAAAACACATGACGATAGGGTGAGATGCCGCCCCCCCCCCCCCCCCCAGCAAACACGCACAAACACACATATCACACATTCACAACATGAATATTATATTGCTGCATGAACGTACTGCTAAAACGTATATATCAATAAATGTTTCATATTTGGTACCTAGATCATAATGTAATGTGAATTTGACATACAAAATAACATGTTTTACACAGGTGCCCTAGAATCTTACCACAAAGAAAGACTCAAGTATCTTCCAAAGCGAGTTCACTATCCATACGAAGGAATAGAAGCATGTGGTATACTCGCTATACTTGATCATAATCATCATAACTGATAATAATTCATCATCATCATCATAATTGGTGCTCTACAAACGAAACGCACAGCTGCGAGAAATCGACTGATTGGGTTTTGAAAGCCGAGTACTTCGTAACGCGAGCCGGCCGCGGACCGGCTACACGCTCGGGTCGACTCGATGAGTGGCCGTACAGTGACGTCATTTTTAGGCCACTAGTTTTCGTGCAGTGATATTTTAAAACTCTATTTACTTAGCAACCAGATGTCCGATCAAGCTGCATCTAAGATCTATTTCCGTGAAATTGAATGGTTCAAGATATGCTATGAAGTGCTACCAAGATGAGATAATTCCTTTAAACAACCATGACTTTATCTCATATTATGTAACATCCTTGTGCAGTTAACGGCTAGTTTGAGTAACCATCAAAGACAACAATAGAAACCATAATGTTTAGTAATGTACGTACGATATATAGGGGTAAGTGGGGTAAATGGGAACATGGGGTAAATAGGAACAGCCCTAAAATCTACCCCATATGACCTATTTAAAAAAATACAAAAAATATTCCGTGTGACCTTTTTATTTTCTCAACAACATACAAAAAAATCAGCTCATTCTGATGTTAATTTAATAGTTTTCTGATTTTTTTAAAACTACCCTACACTTAAAAGTTGATGTAAGTTTCAGTCAAAAAAACTTTAGAAAAAAAAATTATGTCTAAAGAGTACCCTAAAAAAAATTTTGACATATAAAAAGTTCCCCCTAACCATGAACATGATTTTACAATTTGTTTGCATTTGCTTATCTTAGTCCATCATGGCTGTTAAGCCCCTGTTCCCATTTACCCCATACCACCTCCATTTGGGGTAATTAGGAACACTGGTTCGGGGTAATTAGGAACAAGTGGGGTAAAAAGGAACAACACAGTTAACCTATGGGTTATATTTATGGGGTAAATGGGAACATTTCTCGATCTTCACAGCCATCTCTATTTGCCCATTGTGGTTGACCAGGCGTTGTGAAAATTGCCATTTTAGGCCATTTTTCTGCTTTTCCCTCAATTTCTTCTGACACTTGGGAAAATATCACCTCAGTGCATTATATTCACAAGATTCCCATAAGATTTATGTGCGTTCCTAATTACCCCATATTCCCACCGTTGATAAAATTTGATTAGAAAAGTTAAATTCATCCCCCCTTCCCAATTTTTCCACTTACTTATTTGCAAGGTTGATAATAAACACTAAACTAATCCTATTGTCACAAAAACAACTAAGAATATTTTTTGACACAAATGTAGCGCTTCGCTCCGCTCCGGTTTTAATACATAATCTGATATTATTTTCTTACATAGCATCCACAGTTTTTAACATTTTGACTTAATTTTTTTTATTGAAATCATACATCAGATATGTCTGTTCCTATTTACCCCATTTTGTTTTACCTCGCACCAATAAGCTACAGTGTTGTCTGTTCCCATTTACCCCAAAATGACGGGGTAAATAGGAACAATGCCACTTTTTACATTTTATTTTTTTCCTAGTACATGATTTTAGCAAAATGACACACAAGTTATTCCTTACACTTACAACAGTGCAAAGAATAATGTACAACAAAAAAGTCATTAAAAAGGCAATTGTACAACTTTTTACAGAAAGTCAAAGATGAAAAGTTCTAAAAGTGTTCCTATTTACCCCACTTACCCCTATGAGCACACAATGTCGACATAATTATGTTGATTTTTCATGCCATGGGGTTCTATGAAGAAGGGCGCCACCATCAATAACTTGTTGAATGTATCCAGTTGGCAATTCTGTTGGGATTGAATCTCTACTATTCATTATATACATTCCATATCGCATTTATGCTAAGCCGCTAAGCCAGACTTGTTCGCCTTCACTGGAATCCCGTACGAATCGAAGATAGCTGGTTGTTGGCTACATAGTTCATACATTAAAACAGTTGCAATATCATCTTCTTCAGCTTTGGCTGTCTCTTTCTTGTCTTTTATTCAATGATTTAATGTGTTGCTCTCTTGTCTGGTGGTATGATATCTGAGTAAGTGCTTGCATAGTTCTGTTTATATCAGTGCAAATATAGGCATTGATGAGACCCAAATTGCTCTCTGAGGTTCAGTCATACCCCGAGTACTTGACTTAAGTCTTTTCTTAAAACTCTGTTAAATGACAAGATCAGATGAGAGACCTGCCCAGTACCGGTCAGATCTTCGCATCACATGCAAGCCATTTTCAAGGAATTTGTGTGTATCAGGATATTCGAGCTTGTATATTATTTGAAGGTAAAATCGAGCACTTCTCGTATAAACGTGTATACCTTCTGGTGCAAGATGAGGTACCATTTCTGAAACAGATTGCAGATGCAGAATCCAGTTTCCCGTCCGTTCGGCTTTAATAAACTTTTCAATTGTGTACTGTATAGCCCTACCATGTCCATGTATTGCAACCATAACTTTTAAGTTCTATGAATCTGTGAAGATTCCTTTAGATCCTGCAATCTTTCTTTTGAATGAATCAAAGCTTCAGATGGCATCACCAGCAGAAATAACTCCTCCCACAAGGTCTTTAAATATTACACCCAGCTCATTAAGATCTTCATCGTCAAACTACATGCTACCTAGACTGTATGTTTCTTAAATGGTGGGGATATTGAATACCTTTTTAAATAGCACTGCATTTAGAGCTAAATCAACAATGAAATTGACTCAAATAGCTCGGGTATACGAATTTCCATTGAGAATATGTCCGACTGCATTTTTAGCATATTGTCTCATAATTATTTGATTCCAGAACCAGCCGTCAAATGCCCAATTGCTCCCAAAAACCTCATTTGCAGATAGAACCCTCTCGTTTTAACACTATTGACTTAAGGTCACTCGTATCTGGTTCATTGTTTATTATGGTCATAGCTTTCCACCATAGTGACTGATCGAAAGTCACAACTGGAGGAACTTAATCGAATAATTTTTAACTAGGTTTGTTAAGAGGGCACTCTTCAGCTGAATTTGCAGGTGTTTGCTATGATAAGTATGATTTGAAAACTATTCAACATTTATAACAATTTTCAGCAAAAAAATGGGAAATTGATGTACAATTACAAGTGATATTGGACAAAGGTGTCGTCTTTCTCACTTTTTGCTTAAACGGCTCTAACTTTGTTGTCGTTTACAAGGAATAATAGCATTTAAAATTCAAATCGAATTCCACTTTTGCTTAGCATATATCAAATATCTACTTGCTGTCAAAATTTGGTATCATTCCATACAAAACTATGTCTTCAAGACCGTGTAACCTTGGGCCGTGCGCACCCAATTTCGCTATATTTTCGACATATTTCTGAAACTGTTTGGCCACCTACTGTCGTGATCTAGCGGTGTTCTTATCTCGTCGCTGCGGCGAACTGCTCGAGCTGGTGGGTGGAAGGGGGAGAAGAGGGGAGAAGAGGGGGAGAAGAGACGGAGAACCCGCGCGAACACATCTGCGTCCTTGATCTGTGCAGTAAATGTACGGTGTCACATGACAGGACTGCTGCGTGTTATTCATATTGCTGTAATGAGCAATACTAGCTACCTCAGAACTAATTTACACTGTTTCTACTGAAGAAAGATTGAAAGAAAAACAAACTTTATCTCAGTATTGCGAGTGGCTGGTATCGAATCGACGGGCGACGACCTGCTGAATTAGGGTAGGCCCTATGGCATGGGATATCTCTGTCGATAGGGCCTACTGATTCTGAATTACAAATCGGGTCAAGTAGATGGGTGAAGGATAATAAGTGGGTGTCGTTGAAAATTCGTAAAATAATCGGAAATGGTTCCGGGTTCGGTTCCCAACGTCTCTTCGATATTTCATAAATAACAAATCTTTTCAATTGTAATCAGCAATCGCATTTTTACAATGTTTGAACTTTTAAATGACTGTAAACGGTAATGTTTGCATTGTTTGTTGGCAATTTTGGATTAGTGCTATAAGTGATATTAAATTGTTTTAATTTGATATGTAAGTTGACTGTGGTGTGTTTATTTTGCAAATATTATTGAAATTATGTAATTATTGAATTAATTGGATGAGCGTAGCGAGCGAAGTGAGTGAAGTGAAGACTTCAATTTCACTGACCCCTTAAAACATTTAGCTCGAATGTTTTGTTGTGTTTTTGTTTTTTTGTTTGTATTTTTGTCTGTTTGTTCGCTCTCTACCGGGCAAACGGCACATGCCGATCTGATGAAAATTTGACAGGACCTTCGAAATCTCTGAACTTAGAGCTGTATTGTTTTTGGGTACAATCGAAGAAATATTCTCATGAATATCGTACTTTTACGATTTTTTCCGATTTTTTGTGCGATATTTTCGTGCCATTTGGGCCAATTCTGACCAAACGGGTGGGGCTACAACGTTCATATTATGAACATTAAGGTTATGGTGATGTAGTACCTTTTGAAAGAAAAAAGTTGAAAAAGTTAGCCAGAATCCATAGAAATAAAGCTTTTAATATAAGTTTTTACGGTAAATAATACCAATTGACAAGAAACAATAGAAACTTGACAACAATCACCTACAATGCGTAGGCAACAAAACAAAGCACTTGCAAAAGTAATGATATCCCACGCAAACTAAAAACTTTAAAAAGCTCATCCATCAACGCGGCGGGACTTTAGCGTTTTCCTAGTACAATTAATTGAAAAGTTACAGGAACACAGTTTTGGGGCCATCACTCTTTTGGTTCAATTGTGTAGAAACTCTTTTAATAAGATAATACAAATTATTGTTGACTATGGTACGTGATAGTTTATTTCACTAGTTTATTAAAGTCACATGAATTTCGTTTAGGCCATTGTGTTTTGGATTTATTGGTATCATTGGATGAGCGTAGCGAGTGAAGCGAAGGCTTCAATTTCACTGACCCATCAAAAAAGTTAGCTCATTGATTTTTTGTTTTTTTGTTTGTTTTTTTTCTGTCTGTTTGTTCGCACGATTCCGGGCAAACGGCATGTGCGAACTTGATGAAAATTGGAGGCTACCTTCGAAATCTCTAAACTTAGACTTGACACGGTTTTGGGTACAATCGAAGAAATATTTCTCATGAATATCGTACTTTTACGATTTTTTCCGATTTTTTGTGCGATATTTTCGTGACATTTGGGCCAATTCTGACCAACCGGGTGGGGCTAGAACGTTCATATTTCACATAGAAATTAAGATAATGGTGTTGTATTTCTTTTTGAAAGAAAAAGTTGAAAATATTATCCAGAAACCATATAAATAACTGTTTGTAATAAAGTTTTTTGAGATATTTTATAATTAAGCGAGCGAAGCGAGCGTTTCCATTTGACTCTGCCGGAAAAATTAGTCACTGGTTTTGTTTGTTTTTTGTTTGTTTTTTTGTTTGTTTGTTTTTCGTTTTTTATTGTCTCGCCATAACGTTCGAAACGGAGGCTCGGATCGAGTTGAAATTTTCACCATCCGCAAGCTCCGTTCTCGATTGAATGCCATTAGTTTTGTGGCAAAATCGTTCAAAAAGATAAAAAGTTACATTAAAGTTAATCAAAAGTTTTTTTTTCAAACTAAACGGCGACAAAATCTGAGATAGCCAAATCATTTAGAATGTCCATCCGGTCACGAATATGTTAATTTTATTTTGATCCGATAAGTAGTGTAGATGGAAATTACATTATAACAAAAGTAACGTTGCCATGGCAACGAAAAGACGCGCGAAGTTTCTAATGCACTGCCACCTTGAAGTAATCAAAATACTTTCGAGAAAGCAGTCTATTATTTGTCAACAAAGAGTTTGAATAGTTTTCCAAGGAGTCAAGGTCCTCTAGATGGCGGTGGATTTTATCCACAAAGTAAAGGGTTACACACAGGGTTTACCCAAATACCTCGGCAATAATAAATAAATTGGAAACATGGCCATGTGGACAGCGAACGTCACAAATTTTTAAATTTAAAAAAATGTACAATGTAGGTGAAAAGCTATAGCACGTGCTCGCTTATCAACGCGTCCAACTGAGCGTTTCCTAGTAATTAACAAGTCACAATAGAAACTTGACAACAATCACCTACAATGCGTTCAAAAAGCACTTGATTTAAGAGATCCCACCTTAAACTAAAAACATAACAAAAAAGCTCATCCATCAACGCGACGGGACTTAATTGTTTTCCTAGTGTTAGTGAAGTTGAAAATATTATAACAATCCATTGAGTTTAACTTGTGCACAAACACATTATACATTATATGTTGAAATTGATGATTAGTTTTGTCTACAAGAAAAGGTATGATTTGAAATTTTCAGCACGTAATCAAAAATGTTAATTACGACCCGTGTAGGCTTATCTGCCACTGCCACTGGCACTGCCACTACCACTGGGAAATTGGCTAATACTCCATTACAAACTTAGATTGTAAGACCATTTCTACTCGGGTTGCGCGCATCCGATTCCGATTGCACCATTCCAATATATATTTTCTGACATTCTTCTGAAGCTTATCGCTGGAAATTATCGTAATCGGTTTCTTGTTTCGTCACTATGGCGTAGTTACTTCTTGGTCTGTGAAGGAGGGGAATTGAGATCGGCTAAGAGACCCACAATATTCCAAACGATTAGTACGTGTGGACATTCGGGATTTAACTAGAATCTTGGAAGCAATGCGTAAATCTGAGACTGAGAAGTTTGAGAATGAGAAGCGGAAGAAAGAAAAGAAGAAATAGGACAAGGTGTGAGTGTTGTCTCCATATAAATAATTGTTTGGAAATAATTAATATTTTACATCACGTTATCGAAGTTCGACAAATTTGAGGTCACAGCAGCATATTGAATGGACAAAGCCCTCCCATTTGGCAACACATAAATATTAATTGCATTCACCACTGCCTCCTAGATGTTCGTCGTGGCTCCTTGTTACCTGCCTGTCCACGCGCACAGTGTTAATTGTTGTCCAAAGCGCTAGTTACCGTCCCCAAGAGCTTTCTTTTGTTTTTGATGTTGTTGTCACATTAAATGTCATCTCCCATGTATTTTACTGTTGAATCCAACTAAATTGAATGTTTTAGATCGTATTTTGTATACGTACATCACTTATCATGGTTTGCAGAATAGTAATATACAAATTTGTCTAGTTATATTATGCTGGTAATTAAACAAAAAGTAGATATTGTAAACTTTGTTGTTTGATAATATACCTCATATGAGGCAAGGGCTAATAGGCATGTTAATTTTATCTATAAGGCCTATGCCTCCTATTCCTAATCATATTAAAAATCAATAGGCTTAGTGTTGTGTACTGAGTGTGCAGTGATTGTGGTGTTCTAAGAGGCAGTGGTTCCAAATGACACCAACAGTCTTGGTGATGGCTTTTTGTCTTATATTGTTGTGTGATGAAGTGAGCTGTTTGCATTGTATAAAGTGTTGTTTTTATCTTATTAAAATGATTAGTAATTAAATATAAAGAAGTGTATTTATATTTGATTATGTTACAAGGTAGACTAACTACCATACGTAACATTTGGCGACGAGGATTAGTGATTTAATTCACGCATCACGAGCACAGGCCCACCTTGTCAGATATAGACAAACTTAGAGATGGCAACATTTGGAGTGATGGAACAATTTGACGCAGAGGAAGGTAGACCAATGGCATCATGGACACTCTATGAAGAACGCCTTGATTTCTATTTCGAAGCGAATAACATAACCAGTGATAAGAGGAAACGAGCTGTGCTGTTTACCGTTTGTGGCCCTGCTACTTATGCGACAATACGCTCACTCGTGTCTCCAGCCTTACCAAACACAGTTTCTTACAAGGACATTCTAACCACTGTGAAACTACATTTCAACCCTACGCCATCTGAAATTGTCCAGCGATTTAAATTCCATAAGAGGAATCAGCGAGCACAGGAGTGTATATCAGCATACATAGCTGAACTACGGCACTTGGCAGAGCATTGTAATTTTGGAACCACTTTGGATTCCATGCTGCGAGACCGTCTTGTCTGTGGTGTTCAGGACGAACAGCTGCAACGCAAGTTCCTGTCAACCACATCTTTATCTTTGAGTCCGCACAGAAGTATGCACTGGCAGCAGAGGCTGCTACGCTCCAAGCGCAAGAATTACGTACCAGCCAGGCAGGTAATAATTCTACTAGTTTTAATACTACGGTTAATCAAGTTAAACAACGCCAGAAGTCTACAAGTTCTGAACGGAAGCCATGTTTCCGCTGTGGGGACACACACCCTCCAGAAACTTGCCATTTTATCCAGGCTGTCTGTCGGTTTTGTAAGAGAACTGGACACATTGAACGTGTTGCTACAGTAAGGCCAAGTCTTCTAACCAAAATGTCCAGCCAGTCAGCTAAAGCCTAGTTTTAGAGGCAGGAAGGAAGGAAACAGGACTGTTCACGGTGAGCATACACACTCCATTGTGGAAAACACATGCGAAGAAGTAGATCAGATAAGTGAGGCTAGAAATGTTTACATTTTAAACACAAGTGTTCCTGAGGGCAGAGACACTACAACAGTATCAGTGTTACTTAATGACAAGCCAGTCCAAATGGAGATAGACTCAGGGTCTGCATGCTCTATCATTGGTTTTAGCGCATTTGTTGAATTATTCCAAGATACTGTTGAAATCCGACCCTTTTCGAAGACACTGCGCACGTGGTCCAAACAACAGCTACATGTTAAAGGTATGTGTACTGTACAAGCTAGTTTCAACGGTCATAAGTGTGACCTACCACTCACTGTTGTTGATGGCAATGGCAGTCCACTTTTGGGTCGTGACTGGTTCCCACACCTGGGAATTCAAATCGCTCTTAATGGAGTTCACCAGACACGAGTTGAAAGTTTAACCGAAATACTTAAACAGTACGAGGAAGTATTTTCCGAGGACATTGGTTCAGTACAATGGACCTGAGGTACACATTGATGTAGATCCAACGGTTTTACCTAAGTTCTACAAAGCTCGTCCAGTACCATTTGCATTACGACCAAGGTTGGATGAAGCTTTAGATAAACTGGTATGTAAGGACATTCTACGACCAGTACGTCATTCACGCTGGGCAACCCCTAGTGTGCCGGTTATTAAACAGAATGGTGATATACGAATTTGTGGTGACTATAAAGGAGCGACAGGAGAATCACCCTTGACAAAACAAAGTGGAGGCTATGAAGAAAGCACCTGCACCTACCAACAAGACAGAATTGCTCCTCCACGTGCGTGGGAGCGTTCGGAAAAACCATGGTCTCGCCTCCATATTGATTTTGCGGGGCCCCTTCCAGGGAAAGACATTCCTTATTGTGGTAGATTCCAATACAAAGTGGTTGGAGGTCATTCCTGTAACTCCATGGCTGCAACAACGGTTATTAACAAGCTTGCGAGCCTATTTGCGACTCATGGTTTACCCGACATAATCGTTTCTGACAACAAGGCATCGTTCACAGCAAATGAATTCCAGCAGTTCTGCTCAGAAAACGGAATTAAAAGCATACGAGTCGCTCCGTATCATCCCGCATCAAATGGTCAGGCCGAACGTATGGTGCAGTCCGCCAAGGGAGCCTTGAAGACTATTGTAGTGGGCAGCTGGGAAATCAGACTGGCACGATATTTGTTAAACCAACATCTGACTCCACTTTCAACAACAGGTGTTAGCCCTGCAGAAGCTCTAATGCACAGGAGACCTCGTTCACAGTTAGACCGTCTACATCCTGATTCACTTGATGAGTCCCGTACCCAGCAGGTAGAAACAGAAAACAATTTACAAGCGGAATTGGGGGCAAGAAGTTTCGGAACTGGAGATCTTGTCTACATGAGAAATTACTCCCAAGGACCAAAATGGATTCCAGCCGTGATAACAGAGCGCACTGGACCGGTATCATATGCAGTCGGCACAGAAGATGGTGTATCCAGACGTCATGTGGATCAACTACGAGCCCGAGTTCAAAACTCTACTTCAGTGGACGTTTCCGCAAACGGCTCTGAAAACTTCACCGACACCCAGTACCCAACTGTGGCATTGCCACCAACAATTGCAGACACTGTTGATAACAGTGAAACCCCAACTGAAGATATTCCTTCTTTCCGGCAACTGCCATTACCGACATCACCAACAGAACTTAAGTCTACCGCTACCCGGCCTCAACGAGAGACACGCCGCTCTGCATATTGAACATATTATTGTTAAACTAATCTTAGTGGGAGAAATGTTGTGTACTGAGTGTGCAGTGATTGTGGTGTTCTAAGAGGCAGTGGTTCCAAATGACACCAACAGTCTTGGTGATGGCTTTTTGTCTTATAATGTTGTGTGATGAAGTGAGCTGTTTGAATTGTAAAGTGTTGTTTTTATCTTATTAAAATGATTAGTAATTAAATATAAAGAAGTGTATTTATATTTGATTATGTTACAAGGTAGACTAACTACCATACGTAACACTTAGGTAGCGTACTTGGGCCCTAGTCTTGACTAGACCACGAGCTAAACATTACTTTCCATCAAGCAGAGGCGCGTGATAAATGGGAGTCTGGGGGGGGGGCCTGGGTGGCACAATTTCCTTATTTCCCTGTAGTTCATGCAAAGAAAGACCTACTTGTTTTAGTTATTATTATTATTATTATTATTATTATTATTTATTCCGTACATTCATTACATATTATATAATAAACATACGGATGGATGCTAATAGCAGACCGAAGATCCATTTGAGACATTATACACCCATCCTAAGAATTATATACAACAATAATAAAATACATATCAAACAAGATGAAACATCCCGGTATCTTACAACTTCTTGCACGCACCATTGCCTATTAGGAAGAAAAATACAGCTCAACTCTGGCATGATGACATTTTAATCGTATGCAGATCGTATGTAAACAACGAAAACAAAAGAAAGCTCTTGGGGACGGTAACTAGCGCTGTGGGGAAAAAGTGCGAATTGTCTTCAACAATCAAAACCTGTCGCGTGAACAGACAGGGAACGAGGAGCCACGACGAACATCTAGGAGGCAGTGGCATTCACACTTATTTATGTATATTTATGTATGTATATCAGTTTTGTCGCCCCAGCCCTTCAGGCTGGGCTTTATGTTCTCTATGCTTTCCCAACCTGTCAACCCTTCTCCAATCTAAACTAAACTAGCCATTTGGCCTTTTCCAAACTAATTGAACAACCAAGTCATTTGACACCTATCACTTTCCATCTTTCTTCACCTATGGGGTCGAGATGGGGCGAGCCTACTCTACACCCTCTGGTGGGTCCGTGTTTCCTTGTTCATAACAAGTGTGACTCCTTGTCCTGCTGGGGGGGCCTAGCAGGTGATGAACCTGTTAGACCCTACTCGTCTTTTCCTTCAACCTCTTCATCTGCAGCCAAGAGATAATATAGCACGTGTACCTGTGCTATAGCCAAGAGCTTGCAATTTGTAGTCTTGTTTCCTTTCGTTTTCGAATCCCAGTCACAATTAGTAGGGCAGCCTCTCTCGTTGCCACGGGTCTTGGTTCAAATCCAGGGTAAGACATGGTTCTTTTGTCGCCCAAGCACCAGAGTCTAGGAGGGAAGCCCCCTCACTGGTTGTGCTGTGTTGTGACTTTCCACCCTTCCTATCTCTAACCTTTTCTCTTTGTATGAATGAAGAGGCACCCTTGCCCAGCAACAGCAGGAGGGGCAGCTTTTCTCTTGTTGCCAAGGGTCCTGGTTCGAATCCAGGGTAAGTCATGGATTTCTTGTCTCCCGAGCACCAGAGTTGGGAGGGAAGCCCCCTTACTGTCTGTGCTGACTGTGTGCCCCAGTATGAATGGTGTGTGAAGTAACCTTGCTGATGATGACAACATGCTTGCAGAATTTACTTCTTGCGTGGCCCTACCACAGGTTTGGTTATGTGTTGTGAGTTTTGGTTGCATGTAGTTAGCTGATTTTTAGTGGCCACCATCCGCCTGAAGAGTCCCAGAAGGACGAAACGCGTCGTGGATTAAGGTAACAACTTTAAATTAGCTACAGTTGTCATCAGCAGGTGAAAAGTTTTGTCGCCCCAGCCCTTCAGGCTGGGCTTTATGTTCTCTATGCTTTCCCAACCTGTCAACCCTTCTCCAATCTAAACTATTTATGTATCTATGTATGTATCTGTGTATTTATGTATTGAGTAGGCCTACCTATGTGAATTATGCGAGTCCAAATGCAATTTAAAGTTGTCTTAGTGCAATAGAAAGATATCATCCCCCATACCTACATTACTAAAAAGGTATGAAAAAAACATTTTGAGCTTTCTCTTTATAAATCTTTATTTAAGTAATATTACTTGGTCAGTGCGACAATCAAGTTATTTTTTCAGTGTTAAGACGATGTGAATTGATTCATAGGCCTATTATTTTTGTATTCGTAAACCTTTACACCATGCACCATATAACAGATGGGAGCTCTAATTGAAAGAGTGTAGAACAGAAAACCTTCGTTTAGAAAGAGATGTTCAAAAAGACGATGTTTTAGTTAAAATATTATAATTCATTGATTTCATTGCACTGTGTGTTCTACAAAAAAATGAAAGATTTTCCACAATACACAAATTTTTGGATGCGCTATACTGCAGGCCAAAATTATATAGGCAATATTATCCCAATAATAACTGAGAATGTTATGCATTGTATATTTGATTTATTTCGCTACAGTGTTGATTGCATATCGTACGTCGTACAGTGTGTATTTTTAATTTTTTTATTCATTATTTTTCATTAGTCTATCAAAGTGATTGATAAAATTTAAATGCATTCTTTGCAACAATGATTTGGTTTAAACTTATTTGTGATATACCATTTAGGGGGCTTCGATTCCCTATGCTGCTCCGACGTCCTTGTCGGGCATCTAGCAGTTTCCTATCTCCAACGCATTAGCTGTAGCGATAGTGTTTTGTTTATGTTGTGTAGAACCCAGGCAGGGACTGAGTCATTCATGTATTTATTGCAAGGCGTGCGTTCGGTATCAGCGGCTCCAGCAATACTTCCCCTCGCTCGCGAAGGACGCACACGCGCTAAGAAACCCGACTAGTCCCCGCCTCCTGCTACTTACAGCAGCCGGTAATTTTAACTCCTTCGCTCGACATTTGACTTGGGCCAACCTTGAACAGCCCTCTTAAGAACAAGATCTCTCATTATTGACCTCTAGTGCCCCCTGTGTATGTGTGATAAAATCTTTATCACTTAATACAATATTTGTCAACATGAAGCTAAGCTTTTATTTGAATCCAAACTCGACTAGTTTGGTTATATTTAAAAAAAATGCGTTATTAATTGAGTTTTAATTAGAGCTCCATATAAAAAATCCTAGTCGTTGGACTTTTGCGGATTTTGACTATGTTAAAGAGGATTTTTTTCTGAAGAAAATGATACCAAATACACTAATGTTGCAATTTGTCCTGGGTCTAACCCGAAATGGCCTGGATCACAAAGGCATCCTACATAGACGAGGAGTTGAGAAAACTAACAATAACTCACATACACAAGAACTATCTGGAAAAGGATTGGCTACACATTTACACAGATGGCTCGGCTACCTCAGGTGAAGGCCAAGCTGGGGCAGGCATATATATATATTGCAGAGAATTTGAAGAATCTCACCCTGGGGAAAAAATGGTAGCTGCAATGACAGAGAATTGACTGCTATTAAGGCCATGTACAAAGTTAAAGACTGTTGCAGTGATAAAATTGCAATTTTAACAGAGAAAAGCAGTAATACAAGCCATAATCATTAGTCAACAAGGATGTGACTGATTCTGCAGTAAGGCAGTGCAAACTGCAAATTCTTAGACTGCACAATGAAAACAAGGTAATTAAGCTACAGTGGATACCACCACACTGTAATGTATACGGCAATGAGAAAGCGGACTTCTTAGCTAAGCAAGGTAGCAAAATGCTACAACAGAGCAAACCATTAACTTACAGCTCAGTTAAAGCCCATGTAAATGCTGCAGCTTCCAAGAAAATTAGACAAGAATGGGTCGAAAAGGCACAAGACAAACCATAGCAGGAGTACACCACACAGCCTAAAAAAACCAACAAAATATATGATAGACGAACAAAAACAGCACAGTTCAGGTTGAAGACTCAATATGACTTGTTGGGGAAGCATCTGCACCAAATAGGTGAGTTTGAAACCAGTACCTGCAGATTGTGCGGAGATGGTGAACATGACAGATGACATCTGTACACTTGTGCCAGTCTGGCAAATGAGCGTGACGCACATAAAGAAGGAGGAAAGGGAGGCTCGTCTCTACTGGTTGACTAGATCAAGCATGATGGCATCATAGGCCAAATGTGGGCATTTGAGGAGAAGAAGAAGAAGAAGATATTTTATTCAATATCGATGCCATTTTTATGATATCAAATTGCAATTTTGTAATTTAACAAAAAAAAAATTTTTTTCAAACACGAAAATGACAAATGTTTCATAAGTGATTGTACTAATTGCTAGTCTTATTTTTTGTGTTTGATATAAATGGGATATTAATTCATCACAGTTTTCAAGAGAATCTACTTGAAACATGTTTTTGATGCATCATCATAAATAATGCAGGAACTTTAACAAGATCACGAGTTTGAGTAAATCTTCTTCTTCTTCTTTTCATATGCCTGCATTTTTGGCTTACTGGTCCATCAAATCCACCTGCCTAGCACCAATGTTGTCAATACTGCAAGAGCCTTTTCTGTAAATCCTCTACATGTATTTTGTTTTGTAGGGGCAAGTGGTTCAGTCAAAATATGTATGCTGATTACCAAGAAGTAATGTGATTTTGGAACGCATATTTTTTGCATGTTTGAGGGTATAGGTTGTATGCAATTGACATCATCATAGCCTGATATCGCCATCTTGAACTACCACGTCAAACCAAATGTCAAGCCATAACAGTGACACTTACTTTGTTGCCTAAGGGATCCTTTGCCATATTGTGATTCTTGATATTACCTACTACACTTTTTACTCGCCTAAATATGCATGCAATTTTTGTATTATGACGACAATAACCTTAGAAGTAATTTAGTTAAAAGCATTGCAGCTAGGCAACTACAGATTGAAAACAGAAATTGACAAAATATGGTAGCTTATTGCTAGAGAACCTGTTTTGAGTGGTACTCCATCCACCACTTGCTTCATGGATCAAGAAAAGTTAACTGAATAATTAAGTGAAGAATAATATGTGTATTGATTAATGTTTGCAATGCCAGGTTTGTTAAACAAAGAGAAATTATTTCACATTGTTTAATAGTTTGACATCAAAGAGTCCCACAGCCTTGTAACACCCATAAGTTGAGACAAAAAAGAGAACTAAGGCAGTGCTGTGTACTGACAGGCATTACCTCACAATGCCGGTTATTGAATACTTCCTATATTTCTACACAGTTTCAAGACACAATGTTATAAAGGGCCATTCTAGATTGCTCTCTAGTACATGTAGGAATACACATCGATACTGTTTTCATTATCGATTATCAAAATGGTAATGTCATTATCGAAATCACCAACAAAGCCTGTTCCGACCTATATGTGGAACCTCAAGTGTGGCAAGTGTAAGTCAAAACAATACAATGCGTTCCGTTTGCTGCCTCGCTGTCTTTGATGTCATGTGTTTGGCTTCCGTTATCAACTGATAGCTCATTTCCAAACATAAATCTCGAGTGTGACACCATCAGCCCAGCCAGTGCATGGCACAACATGAAATAGGTAATCTCCGTCTTTAGAGTTTGGTTCGTGCCACTATTCACCAAATATTTGATTTCTTTTTTTACATTATTAATGATCATCGATCGATAATATCGATTATCGTGTTCATCCCTAAGAATATGTGTGAACAAAAAATAAGCACATGTAAAAGCCAATTTAAGAAATTTTTCAAAACAACAATTCTTGCAAATTGCAGAATCAAAACAATTGAAAAATTCTTCTAAAATCAGTTACAACTTACAAGGTATCATTTTTAAACGGTCAATTTGGCATAGTATTTTGCTTAGTTTATGTGGTAAAAAATAATTTTTGGGGGTAATAGACCTTTTAAATGCTTACATTTGTAAACTCAATGGTAATGTCTACATTTAGATTGAGTTTTTTTTTTTTTTTTTACTGTATCCACTTAAGAGCCCGTATCTTAGAGCCAGATGAGTACAAGAAAAATGCAAACTTTGGCCACATTTTTAGAGAAAACTATTACGAATATTTGAATCGGGTAAATTGCGTTGTTTAAATTGGACTTTAACTTAAACAAATGCTTGATCACATTTTAGTTTTAATGAACAGCTATATCTAAAACAAAGGGCAAACAAATGCTCAATTATCTTGAAAACGACTAAAGATAGAATGACGCGACAAACCGGGATGTTTAAGTTTTTGATTTACACATATTTGAAAGTTCTTAGCTAAGAGGTCAAATTCTATAAAGATTACTCAAAATATGTGGCTGAAATTTGATTGATTGTGCTACTATCTATTGGCGATCCATTAAACTTCTTGTAAGGACGACAGTTTTTTATAAGCCTTTCCCAAGTCTACCTACCTGGAAATTATAATTGACCATTTCAAAGACTGGCATTGTCGAGAAACTGAAAGGACGCGCCATAAAGAGGCTGGTCAGTCCCCTTGGGTTGCAGGATGTATTTGATTGATAAGCTTACCCAACCCAAAAATGATATCTTACAATTATTAGCGAAATAATAATATAATGCTATTAATAAAACGTGTGATACACTGTGTGTTTTATAAAATTTGAATGAACAAAATCGGACTTTGGAGTTGGTTTTTAAGTTGTTTATTGGTATAATAAAAAATCGCTTAAAAACCGTCCATGAAGTCCGATTTTGTTCATTCAAATCTTATAAAACGTACATTTTATCATACTTTTTATTAATAGTATTTTATTTTTATATTTCTAATAATTATAAGATTTATTTTTTTATTGTGTAACTTCTTGTACAGGTGACAGTTTTTATAAGTCTTTCCCAAAGTCTAGCTACCTGGAAACGATAATTGACTATTTCAAAGAAAGGTATTGTGGAGCTGAAAGGGGGCACCATAAAGAGACTGGTCGATCCACTTGGGTTGTATTGATGTATGTGATTGACAAAGTTACCCAATATAAAAATTATATCTTAAAATCGTTAGCGAAATAATAATAAAATACTATTAATAAAACGTATGATACACTGTGTGTTTAATAAAATTTGAATTAACAAAATCGGACTCTGGAGTCAGGTTTTAAGTTGTTAATTGGTCTAATGATAAGTGGCTTAAAAACTGCCCATGAAGTCCGATTTTGTTCATTCAAATTTTATAAAACGTACATTTTATCATACTTTTTACGAATAGTATTTTATTTTTATATTGCTAATAATTATAAGATTCACTGTTGTCAACGTAACCCTATTGTTATACACATCCATTCATACTCCAACCCTCAGAGCAGGCAAAAAATTACAATGTCAAACAAAACAAGCTCAGAGCCTACCCACAGTCAGTAATGTTCCCGCCTCTTACTGCGTTCTCAACTCGTTTTTTTCGCTGAACACGAAATATTCCAGCTAAGATACGGGCTCTTAAGTAGGGGTAGGGCTGTTTTCCTACCTGCCAATGAGTTTCTTCTTGGTTTTGAGTGCCATCACTGTAGTAGGCGCCATGCCACCAAATGCTAAAGAAATATCTTCAATCACATGCGTATCTGGCTGAAGAGTGACGCTTATTGCTGCGTTCACTATTGCAATATCATCGTCTCGGCGCTTTGCTTGCTTGAACCCATGGAAGTACTGGTTCTGGAGGCAAAACAAGATAAGTAAGTACTAAGAATAATTTGTAGGAGTATTTATTTGACGATAATGTGTTACGACATTTTAGGTAGGCCTAAAAGCTTTTCTGACAACTATGTTGTTTTTTTTAAGAAAAGCATTAAATAAATGGGAAATAATTTGTAAGAGAGAAATATGAAACAGGAAAAGAATAATTTAGGGATACATACCAACACAAATGTCGATTCCACTCTGACTAAAGGAATGCAACATATATTATTTATCAATTAAATTGATAGAAAGAGGGCTTTGTTAAAATGTTCATGTAATTCAGATTCTACATAAATTTATTTATTTATTTATTTATTGACGATTTAAATACAGCTTTACAGCCATTTTACATTAAATCTTATAACATAAAATCAACATTTTTTTACATTTTTCTTTATCATAACCTTATAAACTATAGACTTAATCAAGATAACATAATATAATACATTTTATACAGCCTATGCATTTACAATTTACAAACCATTTACATACAATACACATTTCATACATTCAAATTATTTATACATATATTTATACGTCTCAGTTTCTGATGATCGCCCAAACCACCACTACGGCTGCGTCTGGTTTATGTAGTGGCGAAGTGAAGTGAGAAATGACCGGAAGTTATTTGCAAATATGTCAAACGAAGAAGACTGAGGCAATGAGTTAATAGTAGTGGGAAGGCGGAAGAAAAGAGATCTTTTAGTGACGGAGAGTCGGGGGGTGGGGGTGTGGAACAGACTGCTGAGCCTTGTAGTTCGGGAAGGTATTCTAAGCGGAAAGAGGGACACAAGTATATCTGACCTAATATTGCCATTCACAATGCGATGTAATAAAGCCATGTCCGACCTTGATCTACGAGAACTTAACGTATCAATATTAAGTGATTTCATTATTTCTTGCTTGGTGCAACTTCTGAACGCTGGCACTCGATTCTTAACAATCACAAGAAAAAATGATACCACTCGGTCAAGCTGTTTTAGATTAGTGTCAGCAGCCATTGCCCATATTGGGGAACAATATTCAACAATTGGCAAAATACAACCTGTATAATATGCTCTTAGTGCTGCCGGATCATTTATGTCCGTGAATCTGTAGAGAATCCCCAACATAGACATGGCTTTAGAAGTAGTTTTATCAACATGGTTTTTAAACAATAATTTTGAGTCGGTTAAACACCTAGATCTTTCTGACAGTCTACTCTTGCTATTGGTTGTTCCATATTATAATACTGATAATCTATTGGATGTTTTCTGTGTGTAATGGTTAACAAAGAACACTTTGAGGGGTTAGGTTTTAAACACCAGTCAACACAATACCCTGAGAAATTATTAAGAGAGTTTTGCATTATATCTGCATTCGAAATAGTGTTTATAACCGTCATCAATTTAAAGTCATCAGCAAAAAGTAGCACTTTGCACATTGCGTTTGTTATATGATCGACAATATCATCCAAGAAAAGGGTAAAAAACAATGGTCCCAACACACTGCCTTGGATCACACCGGAAATAACAGGAAGCCAAGATGACGAGGCTCCGTTTATTACAACACGCCGCGTACGATTGCTTAGAAAGTCTGTTAGTAGTGACAAGAATTCGCCGTGAATACCAAAACGCTTAGATATCTTGTACAAAACAGGTGGCGATGACTTACGGAGTCAAATGCCTTAGCAAAGTCAACGTAGGCTACATCTAGTTGCGTTTTGTTGTTGATAACTTCAACGGCGTGATGTTGAAAGACTGCCAAGTTGCTTAAACATGAATTTCCAGGGAGAAATCCATGTTGCACTGATGATAGATGTGGAAGTGTAAATGCCAGTAGACGTCGGTGTATAATACGCTCGCAGATTGTCGATAGTATGGGCAGTATGGATATTGGCCTGTAACAGTCCACTAGGCACTTTTTCCCGGACTTATACAAGGGAATAACATTTGCTTGTTTCCAAGCAAGAGGAAAACGTCCCATGTTGAAGCAGAGGTTAAATATTGCTGCCAGTGAGTAGCTAGAGAGGCTGAGCAATTTTTTAAAAATATGGCGCCGATGTTGTCTGGTCCAGTGGCCCGATTGGGCCGCAGGTTGTTGATAAGTTGCTGAACTTCAGAAGGCGTTGTAGACAACGAAGAGAGTGTGTGGGTGCACACACTTTTCACGGGTAAAGAGATAGGTTCTGCTGGGTTGATAGGTTGACTGAAGTTATTGTAAAAGAATTCGTTGAAGAGTGTTGGTCTGTCATCGTCTGCGGCGCTAACTTCATTCAGTGTTACATCCCTGGGTATACGTTCGGCACTTCGTCTCGAATTAATGAGCGTCCAAAATCTCTTAGGATTTTTCGTTGCATCCGAGGCCACGTTCGTCAAGTGGTTTTTGTAATCTCTTCTGAGTAGTGACTTTGATAGGCGCCGTAATTGCTCGAATGATTCCCGTGTATTTTTGTTTGGGGAAAATTTCCACAGACTCCAAGCACTGTTCTTGTTCCTTAGAGCAAGCAAGGTATCGTTTTTGTACCACTGTGGAAAGTTTCTCGTCTTTGGGCGACGGCGAGGCACGTGTTCTTCTATGACAGCTGACGTCCAGTTTGTAAACAACTCGACTGCACTGTCGACCCCGTCCCCGCACAGCTGGTCCCAGGGTCGCAGCCAGAGCGGTGTTCACTGCGGCCCAGTTAGTTTTCCTCCAGCATGGTGGGTCGCGCAGGGGTGGCTCTTTCACCCTCTTGACGCTAGACGACAGGGTAACAGTTACGTCAAGCGAGGTGTGGTCGGAAGTGAAGAAATTCCTCCCCGGCGCAACCGTGACGGTCTCGAGGTTGGAGAGCACGTAATCCAGGGTTGCCTGCTGACGGGTGGGGTGCATGTTATGTTGAGCTTAACCAAGTCCATGTATGAAGTGATCCATGAACCAAGTGTCCATGTTAGTATTTGTATTGCCGGTAGATGAAGAAGTCCAGCTAATTGATAGGTTAAAGTCACCGACTAATAATACATCACCCCTGGGCAAAGTGTTAAGGACTGACTGAAAACACTGATCGACATGGTGTTCAGTACTTACTGTTATAACAGCCAACTAAAAGTTTTCTTTTAGGTAGCGAGATTTCCACCCAGACGATTTCACAATTAGTTTCCAAGTCCTGCCATCGCTTGGCTGGCCACGATGGGTTTACGCCAATCAGTACGCCACCCCCACGACTACCGGAAGCCCTATCACGCCGAAATAGATTATATGATTTTGATAAAGGGATTTCGATATCTTTTACTGAGTCTATAAGCCATGTTTCACTGAGAGCAATAATGTCAGTACAACACAAGTCATGCAAGTGAATGTCGCACTCAGAGAACTTGTTTTTGAGACTTCGTACATTTTGGTAGTAGGCCTATATTGTTGTAGGACTATTGTTAAGAGAAGTCGAGTTTGTTTGAAGTCCAGGGTTAATATTAATGTCACCGGCAAGCAATAAAATTAAGAAAGTGTTCCACAGAGCCGAGTATCCACTTCGGCAACGCCGCCCCCTCGACGCTGTAGTGTTGCAAGGCTGCCGCAGGCCGGTGTGTAGGGGTAATCCCGCCAGAGAACATTTTGAAAACTTGAAACACCTTTCAGAAAGCAACCAACGGTATGAAGCACTACACACGTGATCTTGAGATACACAATACTCGCCACAACTCACTGACAGAATTGAATTTAATAATATAAACGTTAATACTGAGACAAAGATGAAAACTTGTAGAGCGCGATGAGGACGTGACATCCTGTTCGGCGCCATATTTTATTTTGATGATATTATATTATAAAAACATAATATTCTCAACTAGGATTCATACCCTGGACCTACACAAGGCCTATATAAAATATATATACAACACAGTAATAATAGTAGTACTTCATCTACACAAAAACACAACTTAAGCCTACAGCAAAGTAAGCCTACATGTAGGTCTACTGTGGGGTAAAAAACTTTCAGACTCCCAAAAGTAATTGAATTAAAATGATGGCCAATGCGCATTGGCAATATAGGCCTTGCTTAATGCTTATTAATTACTATAATATTTTGATCAGAAATCAACTCAAATAGGTATATTACTTTTAAATGAAATGAATGTAGTAGTACTTTGGCTTTGACTAGTAAGTAATTTAAAGAGTTGCTATGTTGGAGCTGTTGCTGTTTTAAATGCATAATTTATAAATTTAAGAAACTTGGCTCATAGTCTTTCATTGTTCATACCGACTATTTTTAGGCATAAACAGTATATTGGATATTGACAATATTAATTAGTAAAATTTGCACTACATGACTACTCAGTTGGACGCGTTGATAAGCGAGCACGTGATATAGCTAGACCCACATTGCACATTTTTTTAAATTTGAAATTTGCGACGTTCGCTGTCTACGGCGCCATGTTTCCAATATTATTTATTATTGCCAAGGTATTTGGGTAAATTTTTACTTTGTGGATAAAATCCACCGCCATCTAGAAGACCTTGACATCATTTCCTTGGGAAAACTATTTAAACTCTTTGGTAACAAATAATACACTGTTTCCTCGATAGTATTTTGATAACTTCTAGGTGGCAGTGCTTAGAGGCCAGAATTCTCGTGCGACTTTTCGTTGCCATGGTAACGTTACTTTTGTTATAATGTAATTTCCATCTACACTACTTATCGGATCAAAATAAAATAACATATTCGTGACCGGACGGACATTCTTAACGATTTGGCCATCTCAGATTTTGTCGCCGTTTAGTTTGAAAAAAAAAACTTTCGATTAACTTTTAATGTAACTTTGTAACTTTTCGAACGCTTTTGCCACAAAACTAATGGCATTCAATTCAGATCGAAGCTTGCGGATGGTCAAATTTCAACTCGATCCGAACCTCCGTTCGACCGCTATCATGAGCCAAAAAAGCTGCGCGACTTTCCGTTGCCATGGTAACGGTACTTTGTTATAATGTAATTTCCATCTACACTACTTATCGGATCAAAATAAAATTAACATATTCGTGACCGGACGGACATTCTAAATGATTTGACCACCTCAGATTTTGTCGCCGTTTAGTTTGAAAAAAAAACTTTCGATTAACTTTAATGTAACTTTTTAACTTTTTGAACGATTTTGCCACAAAACTAATGGCATTCAATCAAGAACGAAGCTTGCGGATGGTCAAAATTTCAACTCGATCCGAGCCTCCGTTCGAACGTTATGGCGAGACATACAAAAAAAAAAAACAAAACAAAAAAACAAAAAACAAAACCAGTGACTATTTTTTCCGGCAGAGTCAAATGGAAACGCTCGCTTCGCTCGCTTAATCACCTGGATACGCCAGCAATTATTCTGATATGACGTAGGCATTACAGTATTTGACATGTTTCTTAACTAGGAAACGCTCAGTTGGACGCGTTGATAAGCGAGCACGTGCTATAGCTGCATACATTGCACATTTTTTTAAATTTGCGTCGTTCGCTGTCCACGGGGCCATGTTTCCAAAATTATTTATTATTGGCAGGGTATTTGGGTAAACCTGTGGGTAAAACTTTACTTTGTGGATAAAATCCACCGCCATCTAGAGGACCTTGACATCATTTCTTTGGGAAAACTATTTTAACTCTTTGGTTGCAAATAATACACTGCTTCCTCGATAGTATTTTGATTACTTCTAGGTGGTCAGTGCAAAGAAACTTTGTGTGACTTTCGTTGCCATGGTAACGTTACTTTTGTTATAATGTAATTTCCATCTACACTACTTATCGGATCAAAATAAAATTTACATATTCGTGACGGACGGACATTCTAAATGATTTGGCCACCTCAGATTTTGTAGATGTTTAGTTTGAAAAAAAACTTTCGATTAACTTTAATGTAACTTTGTAGCTTTTTGAACGATTTTGCCACAAAACTAATGGCATTCAATCGAGAACGAAGCTTGCGGATGGTCAAAATTTCAACTCGATCCGAGCCTCCGTTCGAACGTTATGGCGAGACATAAAAAAAAAAAAAAAAAACAGTGACAATTTTTTCCGGCAGAGTCAAATGGAAACGCTCGCTTCGCTTGCTTAACAATAGGGCAACCAACCGATTTTTTTTAAATTTTAAATGCTCCGCATTTTTTAAATAGCAACAGCTCTAGCTCTTTAAATTAGGTGGGGCCTACTTAACAGCCAAAGTCAATATAATAATTTGAATTAAGAGTGTTCACGAGACAGACATGTACACGGCTCGCTCGTAAGCACTCAAATTCAGATATACAACGCTCTGGAGAAAAATTGAAACGACATACGTGAATTCTAAAATGCACAAGACACAGATATTTTTATGCTGAACAACATGCAACAAACAGAATGTGTGTAATAAGCCCTACTACTATACACCATGGTTACGCATAAAGTCGACGCAACAGGAAAAAGAAGAGGTTGCTCCCGTCGCGGTGACTTCACGCTTAACAATAGTAGGGTTTATTTCATAAAGCAATTCTGTTTGTTGTATGTTCTTGTGCTCCAGAGCGTTGTGCATCTAAATTTGAGTGCTTACGGGGTGTCAAGGTCGTATTTGTCTAGTGAAGACTCTTAAGCAATAGACCAATATTATTTTCAATCAAATTATTATACTTGGCTCAGTGGTGGATACAAGGGTGGGGAGATCCCAGCCCCCAATGATTCTTTAAAAATAAAATAAATTTTATTATTCCATAATATTTTATTATTTTATTGTGCAAACAGCGTAGCGAACGGCATACATTACAATAGTTTGCTTAGGTATAGATGAGGTCTAAATGGCTAGGATACTTAAACTGGGAACATGAATAAACACGTTCAAGTGGGGGGAAAAGTACAGAAGGATGACAGCTTACCTTACCTAACGTGTTTTAAGGTAAGCTGTCGTCCTTCTGTACCATTCCCCCCACTGAAACATGTTTATTTCATGTTCCTAGTTTAAATATATTACAAAAGTATATATAAAAGGCCACCCTATAAAGTATGGCGGTAGGGGAGAGAGTGTAGTTGTGTGTTTGGAGTTGTGTAGTGAAGTTGGATCGGGATGTGAATGTGCACGCAACAGCAGGGCACGGCCTGTTGAGCTACAAGGGCTGCTTGGTTTCAGCACGTATGCTGTGAATTGTAAGCTCGACATGACGACAAAACAAATTGACGCACACAAACTACATTGTTTGGTATTGCATTCAGACCACCACTTTTTTTAAACGCACCAAATGCACTCGAAACTCCCCCCCCCATGATTATGTCCTAGATCTACCACTGACCATTTTGATATCACTAGGAAAACGCTTAAGTCCCGCCGCGTTGATGGATGAGCGTAATTTTTTTAAACGAAAAAATCGTAAAATTGCTTTTTTTAAATATATAATTTTCGATTACGCTCAAATTTAACACGATATATTAATTCATAAAATTAAAGTTCTGTGAAAAAATCATTACAATCGGATAAAGCACGTAGGTTTTATTCGTCGAAGAAATGTTAAAAATTGAAAAAAATCGTAAAATTGCGATTATCATGAGAAATGATTTTTCGATTGCGCTCAAATTTCACACGAATATATAAATTCATAAAATTAAGGTTCTGTGAAAAAAATCATTACAATCGAATAAAGCATGTAGATGTTATAAGTCGAAGAATTTTTTTAAAAATAAAAAAAAATCGTAAAATTGCGATTTTCATGAGAAATAATTTTTCAATCGATTTTTCCCCCCGTGCAGTTCTTCGTTCAGAGATTTCATAGACCTCCATAAAATTTCATCGCAATTGGAGTATTGGTTTAGCCAGAATCGTGTTCACAGACACACAAAAATACAAAAAAAAGAAAAAAAGAAAAAAAAAACATTCCGGATTTTTTTCTCCAGTGTAGTGAAATGGAATCTTCGCTTCACTCAACCAATTAATTTGATAATGCAGATATAATTAGTGATGACAATGGGTACCCGTACACCGGTTCCAAACCGGTTCTTTAGCGATCCGGTTCCAACATTTCAAACCGGTTCCATTCTTTCAAGTTCTACTAGAGAACAGTGAACTTCACGGACCCGTTTTCCCGCAAAAATGGTAATTCTATGCACTGTTTCTTGTGCGGTCTATTTCCACGGAACCCCTTGGATAACGTAGCCTGCTATCTATCCTTCCTCACTAGCTGATTATCAAGCACTCGAACGGCCTTGACGCGCGAGGCTGCTACAATGACACTTGACTGTCGGCAGTCGTATGTAACAAAGCGCGGGCGCCGAAGCCAGCTCACTCCCGGCCGTACAGTCGCTTCCAAAAAACACGCGTGTAAGGCTGATACATTGAACAAAAATTGACCTTAAAAAAAGGTTCCAAACCGGGTCGTGGAGGAACCGGTTTGAACTTTTTGGACCCGATGTCATCACTAGATATAAAACACTTGTTTAGTGTTTACCTTTGACATTAAGATATATAGAATAAGACGCTACCTATGTATAAGAAGACAAGTGGAAATATTTGGTGCAAAATCCAAGCTGACACTTCTTGCAGGAAATGGTGATGAATGACGATGATTAAGTAGGTTTACCTTAGTTGTGTACGGCAGTAGAATCGACACCAGAATTTCATCTTTTTTCGATACATTTTTTCGGTAGCCAGTGAAGAAAGTATGATCCATCATCACTTTCCTGGTACCTCTATCTATACAAGAAAAAAAAAAAAAATTGGTATAAACATTAACAAATTAAGTCTAGTTTTATCATTTTGTAAGTGCATACCAAGATTAGGTTTACCTTTACTAGTCATTTCAAGTTCACAGTTGGCAGCCATAAAAATTGGATTTAGGTCAGAAATTGGGCTTCCAGTCATGATATTTCCACCAACAGCCTAAAACATAAGTTTTAAGCATTTATTACATTTTCAAGGTTGAAACCTTGGACCCAATAGTACATATGAATATTAAACATGAAAAATAAGTAAGAAACTTAAATGATTTTGAGGAATAAAACAAAGTTTGGCTACAAGCCTCATTTTTAAACACAAAATTTACTTGGTTGCATTTATTTATTTAACATCCAACAACCAAAATAGATTCCGAGTAAAAAATCTGTTGAAAATGCAACTGCTAGCAGTATTCACTCTATTATATACCGCCTTCGAGTAATGGCCTCACCAGTAATGGCCGCACCCCAATTTTCACCACTTAAATTTAAAGTTTGTAATGGCAAAATGGCAATGCATAATGGCTGCACCACCACTTTTGGAACCAATATTTTTAAATAAACCTGGTTAACCTGCATTCTATATATTCAGCCTAAATGCTAAAATCTAAATTGTGAGGAAAAATGGGGATAAGCATTAATTAATGATTTACCTAATCAAAAACCAAAATCAAAATTACTTCATTCTTACCGAGACATTTCGGATCTGCTTTCCTGCAAACAGATGTAGCATCTTGTCTATAGCAACGAAGAGCCTCGTTTTGTATTCTGAAACATAGTTTACATTGTGTGAGATCCAAGTATGTTTCCCCTAAACCAGTGATTCTCAAACGGCGGGTCGCGAGAATGTTCAGGTGGGTCGCGATGGAAATAAGGGTTTTGGTTTATTTGTTCTGCGCGGATGCAATAGAGATATGTCTGGTGTGCCGTTCGTCCGGTCGATGTTATTTTTTTTTTTAGTTTTTTCGTTCTTTTTTGTGTCAATGGACAGTAGGAACACAGTTTGCAATTATTTCATTTCTAAAGGAAACTGGGTTCAGGACTTCCAGGTGGATGGGTAGAGCAGGTTTGTATTGGAGTTTCCGATAATACACAAGTTGAGATGCCTCTCTTTTAAAGATTCACCCTTTCTTCTTCAAAAAACAAAAGTGTTGGTGTCCTCCCTTCTTTGCAGTCCTTGTTTGTCGATTGTTATCTGAAATCTGTCATCCTATGTCGCATTTGTCGATTGTTAGTCATGGGGCAGTTCTAGTGAATAACCCCCTCCCCCTCCCCCCCACTAACCATTTAAAAGCCCAAGTTTTACTTGGTACGTATTACAAACATTACAGTAGTCATTCTGAAACAGGAGAGGAATTCAGTTGGTGTTTTACCGGGAGTGACAACAACCGAGAACATGTTGAGTAAATTCGAGTTTACCTCGCAAAAGCGTAAAGACAGTGAATTGGTGATGGAATTAGAAACAAAAAAAAGTAAAACAATTAAAAGTGTTAAAAATACGAAATACGATGCATCATATATTAAATTCGGATTTACAGTTTCAAGTGACGGTCAGCTACCTTTGTGTGTTGTTTGTGGTAAAACACTCAGCAATGAGTATGAAACCGAAGAAATTAAGAAGGCATCTCGATACAGAACATTCAGCATTAAAAGACAAGTCAGTAGATTATTTTGAGCGCAAGAAAATTGATTTCAAAAGTCAACAAGGTGGTGCAGCGGCAATCGGCAAGTTATGAAAGTTGGACCCCTACCCTCGATGAGGTACCCCTACCGGCGGTAGAACAGGATGATATTATACTTTTTAGAAAGATTACTACAAAATACATACGATAAGCCGTATCCGAGAAAAATCCATCTTGTTCTACATGCCGTTTTGGCGCTTTGAGTGCGTCGCGACGCTTCCGCACGGCGCTTCACTCTTTTGATCATTATTTCCAAACCAAACAGGATACATTAATAAACTTAGTACCATTGTTTAGAAGAAGAATAGCCCTTTTCAATGAATACCCACATTAAGCCATTAAAAATATTGTAGGGTATTTTAATTGGCCTACAACGCAAAAATGTGACTTTTTATCAATTTTACTTGAATATTCAATGTCACTTAACGAGAAGAGTTGTAAACATATTGTTGGTTTATCAGTCTTAAAAACATGCTGTCACATGTGTTATAATACTACAATGCACAGATAGTTACACAAAGTCACTGAGATTGTGCATGACATGCGTTTGTTCGGCCGCGCGTCTTATTTACTTCCGCTGTCGCGCAGTGTCACTGTGAGGTCCGGGCGCCGAACAGAACACATATAACAAAAAAATTGTCAATAAAACTTTTTAATCAAGATAATATGTAAGAATTTAAATCAATTACTAACAATTTTTGACACACGTCACGTCAAATATTAATTTAGGGTGTAGCACGTATGGGAGACCGTATGAAAATCCGGCCGTCATAGAGTGCGCTGCGAGCGGTGACGTTCACTCCAGTATAGTGGGCGTGCGCACTCGCCATCTAAATACACGCGCAATCTGTACACACACGAATATCATTGCTCCAAACATTCACATATATTAAGTATTTTTTAGTATGGATGTATGTTTACGCACATTTTAAAAGTTATTCAACATATAGTCAGTGTCAGTGTTGTGTGCCTAATGCAACAACCGTAAAAGAGGCCAAAAGTTTCCAAAATTAAAAGTAAACATAATAAGTATGCCTTTGGGTTTACACTAGAAACCCAAAGATATTATATAATTACCCACTAGGCACAGTGTCGCTTGCCACTTCAAAGAAAACGATTACAAACAGTCCAATTATTATGGAACTAATTATATTATGGCACTGATTGCTACATTTTCTATTAAAAATATTGATCTTTGGTTGATTATCGCTCACTCATCGATTGAGTCGGGGCTACAGGCTACAGGGTTGGCTTGGTCGCTTTGGTTTACTGTCCCCCGCTGAAAATCAATTAAATGACAGAGTGGGTAGACTCTCAATACGAATTTATTTATTTATTTATTTATTTATGGTGAGTATGGCAAGTAATCGCCTTCTTGGTCCAGACTTGGCTGTAAGTCCAGGAGGCGTATGCCTGCATCACAACTTTTAAAAGGGGTACACCCGCTAAACTCAAAAAATATATTTCATTCAGACTAACTAGTTATGAATTTAGAAATTGACAGAACAATTATTGCGTCCACCATGACTTCTCAAAAATGTCAGTAAATAATTTTCGAGCTAGGTCCCATTTGTAAAAATCTGCCATAAGAAATAACATTGGGACTATTTTTATGCCCCGTGACCTTGGAGGATTTTGATTCAAATAAATATTGGCCATAAATGAAATACTCGACAGTCTTTTCTGTAAGTCCACTACATTTTGTTTTGTAATATGGGCAAGTGGTTCGGTCAAAATATGCTGATTACCAAGGAGGGGTGTGATTTTGGAATGCATATTTTTACGTGTTTGAGTGTATATTTGTGTACAGCTTCAAAACACGATGTTATAAAGGGCCATTTTATGTTGGTAAGATGCTCTAGTATCTATGTGGATCGAAAGCAAAGCACATTAAAGCCGATTTAGAAAATTCCCAAAACGCCAATTTCAAAAATCAAAATAAATTAGAAATTCGTGTAAAATCACAGTTAGATATAATTTTTTACATGGTCATTTTAGTGTAGTATTATGCTAAAGAATATGTGTCAAAAAAAACTGTTTCAGGCCTGAAACATTTTCTATAATAAGCTCAAATTTCATCTTACCCCTCAACTAACTCTGATTTGCGTCCACTTGTCCGTGCTTTTCTTTCTTTTTAAGGCGGATTAGTACAAAACATAACACTAACACGTAAGGGTTTAGGTTCTGTAAGCGCACCGGTACACATAGAAATGTAAGCACAAAGAATTTAGGCCAAGATAATGTCAGTTGTCTTCTATAACTAAGTTATTAGCAGAGTGAACAGAGAGAACTTTGATTAAAGAAGGATTCGAAGGTTATAGGCCTAATAAAGATATTTTTATAATTAATATAATTTTTCCAATTGATGTTGATAATTATAATGCTCCAAGTCCTGCCAACTTTATATTATTACGGAAGCTTAGTCGACTGCAGTGGCGTAGGAACCGGGGTGGGTGGGGTGGGGGGGGGGGGGCATGAGATCAAAACTAACGTGTGTTAAGTAATCCCAGAAGTTCCGTATAAAATATTCACATACACTTATAAATACAATTCGACAGGCACCTTGGTAAAACAGATATATTTGCCTGTATGCTTAGTCATTACATAAAACAATTAGGTTGAAATTTAATAAAATGGGCCACTTCAAGTTAATTTTTTGGGGTTTTAGATCGCAAATAGATGCTGTAAAACATTATTTAACAGAATACGAACACACACTTAAAAACAATTAACCAAGGTCACTTACTAAAAACAATTGCGAATTTTCGAGTAACACTTCCTTACTCTTCCTCAAGCAGAGGCTAACTGTCGTCCGTGCGCTCTTCTCTCTTCGGGCTGGCGGGCAGGTTTAATGTTGACAGGGAGGGGGTGGCTGCGCGCTCTGTTGACATCTGGTCGAATTATCGGGATCCACATGGGGTGGAAATCAAACGACGGCTGGCTGACAGGGGGGGGTGTGGCTGCATGCCATCACAGCAGCCTCCTTTATTTTCCTCTTGAAGACGTCTTCTTCTGATAGAAGGGCCGATGTGTTGTTCCACATGATCATGTGTGAAGTTTCCTCCACGTGGTTTGCGATAAGGGAATTCTGTGCATTGGAGGTTACGTTGCGTTGGTGCTCTGTCAAACGAACGTTGAGGGGGCGTTTGGTTTCACCAATGTAAGTCCTGTCACAATCGCACGGGATTTCGTAAAACAACGTTAGGGGCTTGCTGGTCGGTATTATAGGGTTTGGTCTTACACAGTTGTTTACGAAGAGTGTTGGAGGATTTATACACTGTCACAACGTTGAACCTATTAGCTATGCGCCGGAATTTCTCCGAGAATCCGGGAATGTAATTAACAGCTATGGTTTTATAGGGCTTAGTAGTGTCACTTCCGGGTTTGTTTTCTTCGCGAGGGTCTTTAGCTAGAATAGCTTGAACAAGCTCAGGAGGGTAGTCATTGGCTGCAAAGGTAGAGAGGAGAACCGATTTCTCGGTCTGCAACTCGGTATGGTTAGAACAATGTGTGTAAGCCCTCTTTGCCAGACACGAGACCACACCCCTTTTCACGTGAAGTGGGTGATTGGAGTCAAACCGGATGTAAGAAGACGAGTTGGTGAGTTTTTCTGTACACCGTTGGTCTTGAGTTTGACTGTGTTGTTGGGGGCGGTTACTTTGGATAATAAGAATAACACATCCAGGAAGGGCAGGGACCCACAGGCTTCAGTTTCAACTGTGAACTTGATGTGTGGGGACTGAGAGTTGATGTGGGTTACATAGTATCAACCTGATTTGCATGTAGAATGGCAAATACGTCATCAACGTAACGACGCCAGATGAGTGGAGCGACGGGGGAGGTGGAGATGGCTAGTCTCTCTAAGTTCTCCATGAAAACCGAGGCCGGGAAACGGACTTAGACAAGACCCCATGGCGAGGCCAGTCTCCTGTAGGTAATAACTATCCCCGAACTGCAGGTAGCAGGTGTTGATGCACACCGAGAGAAGGGTGACAATGTTGTCAACAGGGAGACAAGTACGATCCCGTAGACTCCTATCCGATAGAAGTAGGTTTTTGACAATTTGGGCGGGGTATCTTCCCTAGGGATACTAGGAAGAGATTGACGACGTCAAAGCTTACCAGCATGTCTGAGGGGAGAGTGACAGGTCTCGGGCTTCTTTAATAAACTCTACCGAGTTGTTTACTTTGATGTTCAGACTTGCCTGTCGGGTGGGGACAGGATTTTGAGTAAGAACCTTGATAGTTGTCACACGGAGAGTTTCGTGAGAGGCCAGTCTCCTGTAGGTAATAACTATCCCCGAACTGCAGGTAGCAGGTGTTGATGCACACCGAGAGAAGGGTGACAATGTTGTCACAGGGAGACAAGTACGATCCCGTAGACTCCTATCCGATAGAAGAAGGTTTTTGACAAGTTGCAGGGTATCTTCCCTAGGGATACTAGGGAAGAGATTGACGACGTCAAAGCTTACCAGCATGTCTGAGGGGGAGAGTGACAGGTCTCGGGCTTCTTTAATAAACTCTACCGAGTTGTTTACATGATGTTCAGACTTGCCTGTCAGGGGGGACAGGATTTTGAGTAAGAACCTTGATAGTTTGTCACACGGAGAGTTTCGTGAGAGGCCAGTCTCCTGTAGGTAATAACCATCCCCGAACTGCAGGTAGCAGGTGTTGATGCACCCCGAGAGAGGGTGACAATGTTGTCAACGGGGTGACAAGTACGATCCCGTAGACTCCTATCCGATAGAAGTAGGTTTTTGACAAGTTGCAGGGTATCTTCCCTAGGGATACTAGGAAGAGATTGACGACGTCAAAGCTTACCAGCATGTCTGAGGGGGAGAGTGATAGGTCTCGGGCTTCTTTAAAAACTCTTCCGAGTTGTTTACATGATGTTCAGACTTGCCTGTCAGTGGGGACAGGATTTGAGTAAGAACCTTGATAGTTGTCACACGGAGAGTTTCGTGAGAGGCCAGTCTCCTGTAGGTAATAAACTATCCCCGAACTGCAGGGAGCAGGTGTTGATGCACACCGAGAGAAGGGTGACAATGTTGTCAACAGGGTGACAAGTACGATCCCGTAGACTCCTATCCGATAGAAGTGGGTTTTTTGAACAAGTTGCAGGTATCTTCCCTAGGGATACTAGGGAAGAGATTGACGACGTCAAAGCTTACCAGCAGTCTGAGGGGGAGAGTGACAGGTCTCGGGCTTCTTTAATAAACTCTTCCGAGTTGTTTACATGATGTTCAGACTTGCCTGTCAGTGGGGACAGGATTTTGAGTAAGAACCTTGATAGTTTGTCACACGGAGAGTTTCGTGAGAGGCCAGTCTCCTGTAGGTAAAAACTATCCCCGAACTGCAGGTAGCAGGTGTTGATGCACACCGAGAGAAGGGTGACAATGTTGTCAACAGGGAGACAAGTACGACCCCGTAGACTCCTATCCGATAGAAGAAGGTTTTTGACAAGTTGCAGGGTATCTTCCCTAGGGATACTAGGGAAGAGATTGACGACGTCAAAGCTTACCAGCATGTCGGAGGGCGAGAGTGACAGGTCTCGGGCTTCTTTAATAAACTCTTCAGAGTTGTTTACATGATGTTCAGACTTGCCTGTCAGTGGGGACAGGATTTTGAGTAAGAACCTTGATAGTTTGTCACACGGAGAGTTTCGTGAGAGGCCAGTCTCCTGTAGGTAATAACTATCCCCGAACTGCAGGTAGCAGATGTTGATACACACCGAGAGAAGGGTGACACTGTTGTCAACAGGGAGACAAGTACGATCCCGTAGACTCCTATCCGATAGAAGAAGTTTTTGACAAGTTGCAGGGTATCTTCCCTGGAAAGAGATTGACGACGTCAAAGCTTACCAGCATGTCGGAGGGCGAGAGTGACAGGTCTCGGGCTTCTTTAATAAACTCTTCAGAGTTGTTTACATGATGTTCAGACTTGCCTGTCAGTGGGGACAGGATTTTGAGTAAGAACCTTGATAGTTTGTCACACAGAGAGTTTCGTGAGAGGCCAGTCTCCTGTAGGTAATAACTACCCCCGAACTGCAGGTAGCAGGTGTTGATGCACACCGAGAGAAGGGTGACAATGTTGTCAACAGGGTGACAAGTACGATCCCGTAGACTCCTATCCGATAGAAGAAGGTTTTTGACAAGTTGCAGGGTATCTTCCTAGGGATACTAGGGAAGAGATTGACGACGTCAAAGCTTACCAGCATGTCTGAGGGGGAGTGACAGGTCTGGGGCTTCTTTAATAACTCTTCCGAGTTGTTTACATGATGTTCAGACTTGCCTGTCAGTGGGGACGGGATTTTGAGTAAGAACCTTGATAGTTTGTCACACGGAGAGTTTTCGTGAGAGGCCAGTCTCCTGTAGGTAATAACTATCCCCGAACTGCAGGTAGCAGGTGTTGATGCACACCGAGAGAAGGGTGACAATGTTGTCAACAGGGAGACAAGTACGATCCCGTAGACTCCTATCCGATAGAAGAAGTTTTTGACAAGTTGCAGGGTATCTTCCCTAGGGATACTAGGGAAGAGATTGACGACGTCAAAGCTTACCAGCATGTCGGAGGGCGAGAGTGACAGGTCTCGGGCTTCTTTAATAAACTCTTCAGAGTTGTTTACATGATGTTCAGACTTGCCTGTCAGTGGGGACAGGATTTGAGTAAGAACCTTGATAGTTTGTCACACGGAGAGTTTCGTGAGAGGCCAGTCTCCTGTAGGTAATAACTATCCCCGAACTGCAGGTAGCAGGTGTTGATGCACACCGAGAGAAGGGTGACAATGTTGTCAACAGGGTGACAAGTACGATCCCGTAGACTCCTATCCGATAGAAGAAGGTTTTTGACAAGTTGCAGGGTATCTTCCCTAGGGATACTAGGGAAGAGATTGACGACGTCAAAGCTTACCAGCATGTCTGAGGGGGAGAGTGATAGGTCTCGGGCTTCTTTAATAACTCTTCCGAGTTGTTTACATGATGTTCAGACTTGCCTGTCAGTGGGGACAGGATTTTGAGTAAGAACCTTGATAGTTTGTCACACGGAGAGTTTCGTGAGAGGCCAGTCTCCTGTAGGTAATAACTATCCCGAACTGCAGGTAGCAGGTGTTGATGCACACCGAGAGAAGGGTGACAATGTTGTCAACAGGGTGACAAGTACGATCCCGTAGACTCCTATCCGATAGAAGAAGGTTTTTGACAAGTTGCAGCGTATCTTCCCTAGGGATACTAGGGAAGAGATTGACGACGTCAAAGCTTACCAGCATGTCTGAGGGGGAGAGTGACAGGTCTCGGGCTTCTTTAATAAACTCTTCCGAGTTGTTTACATGATGTTCAGACTTGCCTGTCAGTGGGGACAGGATTTTGAGTAAGAACCTTGATAGTTTGTCACACGGAGAGTTTCGTGAGAGGCCAGTCCTCCTGTAGGTAATAACTATCCCCGAACTGCAGGTAGCAGGTGTTGATGCACACCGAGAGAAGGGTGACAATGTTGTCAACAGGGAGACAAGTACGATCCCGTAGACTCCTATCCGATAGAAGAAGGTTTTTGACAAGTTGCAGGGTATCTTCCCTAGGGATACTAGGGAAGAGATTGACGACGTCAAAGCTTACCAGCATGTCGGAGGGCGAGAGTGACAGGTCTCGGGCTTCTTTAATAAACTCTTCAGAGTTGTTTACATGATGTTCAGACTTGCCTGTCAGTGGGGACAGGATTTTGAGTAAGAACCTTGATAGTTTGTCACACAGAGAGTTTCGTGAGAGGCCAGTCTCCTGTAGGTAATAACTATCCCCGAACTGCAGGTAGCAGGTGTTGATGCACACCGAGAGAAGGGTGACAATGTTGTCAACAGGGTGACAAGTACGATCCCGTAGACTCCTATCCGATAGAAGAAGGTTTTTGACAAGTTGCAGGGTATCTTCCCTAGGGATACTAGGGAAGAGATTGACGACGTCAAAGCTTACCAGCATGTCTGAGGGGGAGAGTGACAGGTCTCGGGCTTTTTTAATAAACTCTTCCGAGTTGTTTACATGATGTTCAGACTTGCCTGTCAGTGGGGACAGGATTTTGAGTAAGAACCTTGATAGTTTGTCACACGGAGAGTTTCGTGAGCTAACTATAGGTCGCCTCGCCATGGGGTCTTGTCTAAGTCCGTTCCTGGCCTCGGTTTTCATGGAGAACTTAGAGAGACTAGCCTTCTCCACCTCCCCTGTCGCTCCACTCATCTGGCGTCGTTACGTTGATGACGTATTTGCCATTCTACATGCAAATCAGGTTGATACTATGTTAACCCACATCAACTCTCAGTCCCCACACATCAAGTTCACAGTTGAAACTGAAGCCTGTGGGTCCCTGCCCTTCCTGGATGTGTTATTATCCAAAGTAACCGCCCCTGACAACACAGTCAAACTCAAGACCACGGTGTACAGAAAACCCACCAACTCGTCTTCTTACATCCGGTTTGACTCCAATCACCCACTTCACGTGAAAAGGGGTGTGGTCTCGTGTCTGGCAAAGAGGGCTTACCACATTGTTCTAACCATACCGAGTTGCAGACCGAGAAATCGGTCTCCTCTCTACCTTTGCAGCCAATGACTACCCTCCTGAGCTTGTTCAAGCTATTCTAGCTTAAGACCCTCGCGAAGAAAACAAACCCGGAAGTGACACTACTAAGCCCTATAAAACCATAGCTGTAATTACATTCCCGGATTCTCGGAGAAATTCCGGCGCATAGCTAATAGGTTCAACGTTCGGACAGTGTATAAATCCTCCAACACTCTTCGTAAACAACTGTGTAAGACCAAACCCTATAATACCGACCAGCAAGCCCGTAACGTTGTTTACGAAATCCCGTGCGATTGTGACAGGACTTACATTGGTGAAACCAAAACGCCCCTCAACGTTTGTTTGACAGAGCACCAACGCAACGTAACCTCCAATGCACAGAATTCCCTTATCGCAAACCACGTGGAGGAAACTTCACACATGATCATGTGGAACAACACATCGGCCCTTCTATCAGAAGAAGACGTCCTTCAAGAGGAAAATAAAGGAGGCTGCTGTGATGGCATGCAGCCACACCCCCCCTGTCAGCCAGCCGTCGTTTTATTTCCACCCCATGTGGATCCCGATAATTCGACCAGACGTCAACAGAGCGCGCAGCCACCCCCTCCCAGTCAACATTAAACCTGCCCGCCAGCCCGAAGAGAAAAGCGCACGGACGACAGTTAGCCTCTGCTTGAGGAAGAGTAAGGAAGTGTTACTCGAAAATTTGCAATTGTTTTTATGTAAGTGACCTCGGTTAATTGTTTTTAAGTGTGTGTTCGTATTCTATTTCGTTCCGGGTCAATAAGCTTTCCATATCGATTATTTAACAGAGTTCGAGTGCAGTTAAAACATACGAAATAACTTTGGTATGGTGAAAATTTATTTCGCCTTCGGCGGTTGGGGCTCAGGCCCAGTCCCAAAAAAATCTTAGCTGTTCAAGCGCCTAAAACTACTTTTACTATACGTCCCGGCTGCCGCCCACAAGGTCTGCTAATAAATTCCCCCCACAACTTTCAAAACGTTTCTAAACGCGCCTAGTTGACTGTAGCAGTCAAGCCTTTCAAACCAGATGTAAGTTTGACTCAACTTTTTGTACGTAAGCATAAGGTTTTGTATGTTAAAAATTGTTCAACTTTTTTACGCATGAAAACAGTGTCTTGTGCGTTAAAGTATGTATTAAAACTAGCACATTTGTGTGAACGCCAGTACGTGTTCCTATGTTCCAACATTACGACAACGCGTTAAAACCTTATGTTTACATCTTATATTGTGTGGATCCACCTTGAAAAACATTTTTACCGCGGTAAGGTTAAACTACCATAGTTAGCCGCCATCTTTTACAATCGGGTAAACGTCACCGCTCGCAGCGCTACTGGTGGTGAAACGTCATACGGTCCCTCATAGGCATGTTAAAGTGTGTCTGACATTCTTGTGTGACTTTTACTGGAATGTAATATAAAGATACCAAAAACTTTGTTATGTTCCCATAAAATGAATGAATATTAAATTAAAACAGAAGGGTATTTTTATTAATACTGTATAGGCTTTACCTTATTGTTGTTATTAATAAGTTAGTTTTGCTCACCATTCTCGAGTTGCAGACCTCTCTGTGCTAAATTATTTTTACGCATAGGATTATTTTAGAGAATATTTAATCATTTTTAGTTATGGATGGATTCTAAAGAGTGTAATATAGATCTTTGAATCTCGTCTCTCGTATTCTACCTTGGATTTTCTGTAAATAATTGTGTTCCAGCTATTACTTACATAAATATACAACATTATGTTATAGTTTGCATTTTTCAATCTTAACAGTATTATAATTTGCATGCTTTGTATACATTCAGTTTTATTTACATTTCTCCAAATTCCATCACACCCACAAGCGTGTTTTGTGCCCTAAAACCCCAATAACTAACTAACTAACGCACAAGCACTGATACAAAGCTCGTTTGCATTGGCACTTGTCTGGTTCACAATGCTTGTCACTACTATAAAGATGTGTGTTTTGTTGAGAAAATACAATATTATAAGGACGTTGTATATTCTCCAACCGTAGTCGAATGACTGCAATAACGGATTTGCAACATGGCTCTAACACCATTCTAACACCATACCAAACATTGAAATTTGGCCCTCTTAGCATGCAGTTGAAACGCATTATCATCAGTAGGGGTTCATTAGGGCTTCATATTTATTTATCTGTAGTTTTCATTAGAGCAAAATTTAAATGTGTGAGAAAATTCACTTCCAGCTTTCAAAATGACAATACAGTAACATCTTTAACAAATCATGTTCAAGTATATTTTGACAGTGCACACAAACATGCCCATCCATAGACTTGCATGTTGATTGCAATTATGTTTTGTTATTTGGTGGTAATATATAACCAAGGCATGTCGTTGGACTCTGACCAGGTTTGAGCTGCTTTCATAAAAAATGCACAAGAGCTTCCATTACGTTTTAATAGCTCGTACACCACGATTTAGTTGTTAACCTTGCAGAAGAGATTGGCAGTCACATCAGCATATATTCCCGGTTAGTTATTAGTTGGTAAGTCCTCAATCACCAAACATTGATTTTATACTAGCCAAAAACGCCTATGTCAAATGCATGCCACCTAAACGCATTCTTATTTAACAGGAGAGAGCAGCTGGTTTACTCCGGTTTACTCCATAAGATTTTCAGTTCATTGCTGTTTATGGCAAAATCTGCAGTGACCATAATATGAGTTTGGTCGCTCTTCTCAACAACGTTACCGAGGTTGAGAAGTGGGAGTGTATATGAAGAAACGTCAGAAGACTGATGTTGATGATGTTGAAGCGTTAAAAGCCTCCCCATGATGGAATATTGAAATATCACTATATAAATCGGTGAATAAGCGATACATTTTTCAAAATAGGCACTTGATTTGTGATTAAAGATAAGTCTCCTCATCAAAGTTTTGTCTGTAATTTCTCGTGGTTCGGCGTGGGGTTTTCTTCATATTGAAGTATAATGTATTTTATCTGATATTTGATTCTTCTGATGTCAGAATTTTGTTACTGCCAATTTGGAATTTTAATTCACCACAGTTCTTTAATATAGCACGACGACTGTGTCATAGTTGGGTTTTTACAGTCAATGGTTTCTTCTTGGTTGAAGAAATTAAATCCATGAGGTATGAACAAGTCATCTTCAAGTACTAACTGGCAGTTAGCAACATACGTCTCAAACCTGGGAATATTGTTGTAAAAACAACTACGTACATCCAATGGAGAATGCAAAAAGTGCAAAAAAGTTTTGCTCCCAAAATCATGATGCATGAACACTCCTAAAGCAAAAGGTGTTCTTACATATTTGGATTGTGCTATTAGGTTATGACACAATGCTAGAGATAAGAGGATATCTTGGGATAAAAGTAGGCACAAACACCAAGTCCATCGAAAGAATCATAGCATCATTAACGTAACGTTTGCACACATTTGTGTATACTTTCACAAATGGTAAAGAAATCTGAATCTCTTTTACTCTTCATTAAGCCTCACACTAATGAATATAGCAGCAGATTGGTGCAAAACCATTCTCTTGGAAGGTTTGATGTCCACGTTTCGTTCTTCGTCATTATTGTTTCCTTGTCAATCTCTTCGAGCTTAGACACCTTTTTATAAAGTTTCACCGAAAATCATCAGCTATTGTAGAATAAATCAGGTTTACCCAACAGTTCGTACTTAATTAATAATTGGATGAGCGTAGCGAGCGTAGCGAGTGGAGCGAAGACTTCAATTTCACTGACCCCCCATAGTCCCGTGGAACAAGCGTAAAAAAAAATTTCAAATCCGGAAACCAGCACCAAAATTTAGGAGCAGGTAAATACATATTTTAGAATGTTATTTTCAAGGGGGACACGCATGGTAGCAAATAAGTCACCTGTCATGGGTCCACAAGATGGCAGCAAAAATAATTCTTAAAATTGCTGTAACTAAAGAAGTAATCATCAGATTTGGACAAAATAAGTTTTGGTTTTATTCGGTTTTTAATGCTCTACAAAAATGTCATTAGAAATTTTACCGTAAATACAATAGTTTTAATTATATTTATATATTATTACAATGTATTGCAATTATAGCACTTTTTGGTATATATCTAATTATTTATACGTAGAATTCGCTAGATTGTCATAAAAAATTTTCAGACTATACTAAAATAACGCCAATAAATCCAAAATTTAAAGTCCCGAAACGAAATTCTTGTAACTTTTTGATTAATTAATTAATTAAATTAAGCATTAATTAAATCCCAATTAAAAGTTTCTTATTCACTTACCAAATTCACGTAGTGTATCACACAAGAGCAATATGACCACAATGAACCAAAAACATATTAGTTCCAAAAATTAATTCCAATCACTTTCCTATTAATTCAATTAATTCAATTAATTTAAAAAATGACAATAATCTCAATAAATTTTGTAAAATTAAATATCCCTTAATTTTAATTTTAAAAAAATTAATGAAAAAATTAATTAATTAAATTAATTAATCACCGAATTAATTACAATTTAGTTAAATAATCCCACTTTTGACATATGTATTGTTATGTATACCTAAAACTCGATCGATCGTCATAAAAATATACTACTTTACTGACATAATGCCAATGAATCCGAATTGTCATGTCCCGAAACAAAATTCCTATAACTTACCGATTAATTAAGAAATTAAATGAAGAATTACTTATATCTCAATAATTGTTATTGTCACTCAATTAACACATACAAAATGCCAACAGAAGTATCAAATATAAACAATGCGAGTATAATTTTAAAAATTTATAGTCCCAAATTAAGTTCATGCAACTTTCCCGTTAATTGAATTAATGAATGAATAAAATTAATTGATTTAATCACCATTTGTTGTGTAAAATTAACACAGCCAAACTGGGAACCATTTGCAAGCTTATTTTACAGGAAAATAATTTTGTGGGAAATTCAATTAACAGAAAAGTAGCATGAACTTTATTTTGGGACTATTAAATTTTTAAAATTATACTTGCATTGATTATATTTGATACTTCTGTTGGCATTTTGTATGTGTTAATTGAGTGACAATAACAATTATTGAGATATAAGTAATTCTTCATTTAATTTCTTAATTAATCGGTAAGTTATAGGAATTTTGTTTCGGGACATGACAATTCGGATTCATTGGCATTATGTCAGTAAAGTAGTATATTTTTATGACGATCGATCGAGTTTTAGGTATACATAACAATACATATGTCAAAAGTGGGATTATTTAACTAAATTGTAATTAATTCGGTGATTAATTAATTTAATTAATTAATTTTTCATTACATTTATTCGCCTTAAAATTTAAAAATTCCAAGGTCGACTACATTGTGTTAATTTTACAAAATTTATTGAGATTATTGTCATTTTTTAAATTAATTGAATTAATTGAATTAATAGGAAAGTGATTGGAATTAATTTTTGGAACTAATATGTTTTTGGTTCATTGTGGTCATATTGCTCTTGTGTGATACACTACGTGAATTTGGTAAGTGAATAAGAAACTTTTAATTGGGATTTAATTAATTAATTAATCAAAAAGTTACAGGAATTTCGTTTCGGGACTTTAAATTTTGGATTTATTGGCGTTATTTTAGTATAGTCTGAAAATTTTATGACAATCTAGCGAATTCTACGTATAAATAATTAGATATATACCAAAAAGTGCTATAATTGCAATACATTGTAATAATATATAAATATATTAAAACTATTGTATTTACGGTAAAAATTTCTAATGACATTTTTGTAGAGCATTAAAAACCGAATAAAACAAAACTTAGTTTGTCCAAATCTGATGATTACTTCTTGAGTTACAGCAATTTTTAAGAATTATTTTGGCGGCCATCTTGTGGACGCCATGACAGGTGACTTATTTGCTACCATGCGTGTCCCCCGTGAAAAATAACATTCTAAAATACGTCTTTTACCTGCTCCTAAATTTTGGTGCTGGTTTCCGGATTTGAAATGTTCCTATAGTTTTAGCAGCTTGTTCCACGGACTACCAAAATATTTAGCTCGGGTGTTTTTTTTTTTTTTTTTTTTTTTTTCCGTCTGTTCGCACGATTCCGGGCAAACGGCATATACGATCTTTATGAAAATTGGAGGGGACCTTCGTTTTCTCTGAACTTGGAGGGGTGTATTGTTTTTGGGTACAATCGAAAAAATATTTCTCATGAATATCGTACTTTACGATTTTTTTCGATTTTTAGTGCGATATTTTCATGACATTTGGTCCGATTCTGACCAAACGGGTGGGGCTACAACGTTCATATTTCACATGGACATTAAGGTTATGGTGATGTAGTACCTTTTGAAAGAAAAAATTGAAAAAGTTAGCCAGAATCCACAGAAATAAAGGTTTTAATATGAGTTTATTGAGGTTTATAATACCAATTAACACATAACAATAGAAACTTGACAACAATCACCTACAATGCATTCAAAAAGCACTTGCAAAGGAAAAGTGCAAACAAACGCAAAAAACGCAAACAAAAAAATTACAAAAACGCTCATCCATCAACGCGGCGGGACTTTAGCGTTTTCCTAGCAATAATAATAACAATAATAATAATAATAATAATAATAATAATAATAATAATAATAATAATAAATAAATTGTATTTAGAATCTACCCACTCAGTTATATAACTGATTTTCAGTGGGGGACAGTAAATCAAAGCGACCAAGCCAACCCTGTAGGTCCCGACGCAATCGACCTCGCCTTCCGGTACCTCTTTATAATACTGGGTGTATTTTTTTCAATAGCACAAGATAATTGATCAACAGCCCAACAACAAGAAGAGTGGAATTTCACATTCAGTTTTAAAGATATATCTTTATACGGTAACAGATACAAGTAAAATACGTATTTTTGGTAGAGGTCGATAACGGACCCAGTGTCTACAATTTGCCGTCACAAAATAGACAGCGTTTGATCGATTACTTTCTTGAGTTTAGTACACTTAGTTTTTGGTTCGTCATCCAAAGATACAATTCGAATATACATAAATCTTGAAACACAGTTTACCCATTTTGGCATTGCATTAAGAAAATGATATCATCTACTCCATGAACTTAATGTTTGATCATGTTATAACAATAAAATGGGACTGAATCATGAGAATACTGTTTTCCAGTCATAGCTATAAATATAATATTATCGTGATTTACATAACAAACACGCAAATAATCTCAAAGCACGGAACAAACCACAATAAACATTGTGTACTGCTACAGTAGCATGTTTCTAACGAGATGGTCTTTAAATTCCAAATTTTATTTGGAGTGATGGCCACACTATTTAGATTAAAAATTACATCAATGAAGCCGCACTGTTTAAAAAAATATTATATTTGTGATGCAAGACTGCAATGCAGCTTTGTTCCAGCATTTGCTGTCGATTGACAAAAACTGAACCAAATGTTCAATGAGATGAAATATGACATGATAGCATTTATAGAACTTACACCGCTAAATCACACAGACTTTGTTGATACCTACATGGCCGAATGGTAACGTATGAGCGGTTTGTTGCTTACAACTCACAATGTGCTTGGCGTGACAGCGGAACTAAATAAGACGCGCGGCCGAACAAACGCATGTCATGCACAATCTCACCGACTTCGTATAACTATCTGTGCATTGTAGTATTATAACACATGTGACAGCATGTTTTTAAGACTGATAAACCAACAATATGTTTTCAAATGTTCTCATAAATTGGCATTGAATATCCAAGTAAAATTGATAAAAAGTCACATTTTTGCGTTGTAGGCAAATTAAAATACTCTAAAATATTTTTGATGGGTTAATGTGGGTATTCACTAGAAAGGGCTATTCTTCTTCTATTGAATGGCACTAAGTTTATTAATCTATCGTGTTTTGTTTGGAAATAAGATCAAAAGAGTGAAGCGCCGTGCGGAAGCGTAGCGACGCACTCAAAGCGCCAAAACGGCATGTAGAACAAGACGGATTTTTCTCGGATACGGCTTATCGTATGTATTTTTAAGTAATCTTTCTAAAAAGTATAATATCATCTTGTTCTACCGCCGGTAGGGGTACCTCATCGAAATAAGCGTCTCCGGGCCGCCTGGCCGCTCGACCAAGGAGGTTATGACAACCTCTGCTAACACACCTACGGCTGCATTGCGTTCATCTTTTATGATATCTTATAGAATTGGTCAAGCAAAAAAACATTTACTATCGGTGAGGATCTAATTAAACCATGTATATTGACGCATGCAAAGAGATTTTGGGAGATGCATCTTGTAAAAGTTTAACCAGATACCGCTCTCGAACGATACTATTTCAAGAAGAATAAATAGTATTTCCACTAATATTGAAAACCAATTGATCAACCGACTTAAGAATTCACTGTGGTTTGCTATCCAATTGAATGAATCAACCGACGTGTCAAACACGGCCGTTTTACTTGTTTACGTTCGCTATGTATTTGAAGGGGAAATGCAGGAAGATATTTTTCATGTTTGTGAACTTCCCAATTGAACGACGAGCGTTGAGGTGTTTCGTGTGATGAATGAATATTATTTTTAGGGCTGTGCGAATCCACGATATTCGAATCCGAATCCAAGATTTGGATTCGGATTTGAGTAAATTTTAGCAAATTCGAGTTTTCGAAGTTTGAATATCCCGCCGTTTACCCGCGTGAATCAGGAAGGCAGCAATTATGTCTTCACACGTGAATTAGGTCACGAAATTTCAAACAAGGCTTTTTTCAAAGTTTTGGTGGAGGTGCCGGGTAGGTAGTCAAAATGAAATTAATCCTGAGCTCCTGGCTGGTATATAATATGGTGGAGGTGCCGGGTCATAAAGCGCATAATAATTGTTTGTACGCGAGTAAGCTCAAAATACTTCATAAAAAAATATTGACATTACACAAAAAATGCATAAGTTCGTAATTTTGGTGGAGGTGCCGGGTAGTCGAAAATAATCTGGAGGTAAAAGATGTCAGAAACGTAGAAAACTGAAGGCTGAAATTGAGCTTAAAATTGTCCTGTAATTTGTGATAGGCCCCTACTGATAATTTTAAAACTAAGCGTGTTTTTTTTAAGTTGTGCATTATCAAATTGTTTTTTTTGGAAAAAACGAAAAATCGCAAATTATCTTACTTAAAAAAAAACATTTTTGCACATCTCTTAACATATAGGCTACGCAAAATTCCATTGGAAAAGATTCGGATTCGCTTTGGATTCACGAATCTTTGGAAAGATTCAATTCGGATTGGGATTCGAAATGAAAAACATGTATTCGCACACCCCTAAATATTTTATTAGTAAAAACTTATGCTGAAAATCCAACGTTGGTATTTGTACAGACGAAGCCGCGACTATGACCGGAAAACAATCAGGAGTGTTCATGTTCATGTTAATGTTCTTTATTATAGCCATAGATTAATACATGGAAACAAATATTAAATTAGACTGCGTTTTGTGGAGTACAAAACCATACTTAATGGGCAAAACTACACATACTACATTCTATACTACAAACGATACATGATAAACCCTAATATTGAAAAATAAATTAAAGGCCTTATAATTATTATAATACAATATAGCACATTTTAAATACAATGAATGCAGTCCAACTATCTTAATACATGTTTGTACATTAATAAATTTGGAAATTTTTATGATTGAACATTCAGAATTTGATATTTTGTTCTATTTGATATTATCAATTAAATAATCATTTAAAGAATAATAAGCTTTTTCTAATAAGAAATTTTTTACTTTAAGTTTAAAATTATCAATAGATGTAATTAATTTTATTTCTTTTGGTAGTTTATTAAATAACTTAATTTTCATATAGTTCGAATTAAGTTGGGAATTAAGAACGTTGCAGCAGAAGACATGCAAATGACGCATTGTTACATCCACCCGGGCAATTTTAGCAAGCAAAAAATGATACCAGAATTAAATCATGTTTTGAGCGATTGTGTCAAAGTTGTGAACTTTACGTTCGAGCAATGTATTGAATAGCGTTATTTGTGGGTGGGAAGTGACACGGTTTTGAGATGTGTGAAAATGGATGTAATTTGTTTTATCTTTGTTAAGGGTGAGTACATTTGCATTTAACCAGTTGTTAATGAGATCGGCAATTAGTTTTGCGTATACTTCTAAAACTTGGAGGCTATCCGCTGTTATAATAGCAGTAATATCGTCTGCGTATAAGATGATTTTAACAATGAGTTCTGATTATAAATTATTTACATATTGTTGAAGGTCATTTATATATAAAATAAACATTAGTGGTCCAAGAAGAGATCCCTGCGGAATCCCCGCTTCCACCTCTAGCCATTCTGAATAAAAATAATTACTTCTTCCTGCACTGTTTTCATTTTGTATTTTTACCCTTTGCATCCTCGCAGTCAGATACGATAAAAACAATTAAAGGGTGTTCCTTTGATACCATAAAGCTCAAGTTTTTTTTATTAATATTGTATGGTTAACGCAATCAAAGTCTTTACTTAGATTACAGACTATACATAATGCACATTTGTTGCCATCTAGAGCATTTAACAAATGATTTTCTATATCAGCCAAAGCTGTTAATGTTGATTTATTTTTTAGAAAACCATGCTGAGCTTCACTTAGTATTTTATTTTCATCAAGGTATGTAACGAGTCTGGTAATCGTTAGTTTTTCTTAAATCTTGAATATGACCGGTAATAGAGATATTGGCATATAGTTTGCCATGTTTTAAGTGTTTCCTTTCTTGAATACAGGTGTAATGTCTGATAATTTTAACTTATCTGGGAAAACACCAGATTCATATGACGAATTAAAAATATTGGCTAGTGGCTTTTTTAAAACGTGAGCACATTTCTTAATTAGAATTTTTGGGATGTCGTCCCATCCACATTATAATGTATTTAGGAGATCTCTTATTGTTTTTACGATTTCCTGTTCGGTTACCGGTAGAAATGCAAACAAAACTTTAAGATCTCGAGTATTCTCGGCGACTATGCTAATTGGATCCAAGTTGCTATTCCCCTTCTTTTCTGCCTTATATGTGTCTTTAAAAAAGACATTGAAGATTTCTGCTACCGCTGCTGGGTCTGCTACACTAGTCAAGGCATTACCATCTGTAATTAGTGTCATATTGTTTAGGGTTTTGATCTGTTTCTTATGTGTGTATGTTTCATTTTTGACAATCTGCCATATTGATTTTGATTTATTGTTAGATCTTTTAATGAGATTTGTATTAAATGTTCTTTTTGCTTTCTAAAGATCATTTGTATACAGTATATATTTTCTTTTGGTGTTGATAAGCGTTTTTTTTAAATCAGTACTGTTACTAGCCTTACTGTGAAAAAAAGGTCTTTTATGTAGCAACTGGTTCTTTTTATATCCTGTGTTACCCAACTGTTATGTTTTTGTTTTAGTTTAATTAGTTTTTTGGGAAATATCTGTTCAAAATGAAATTTTAATATTCTTAAAAATCCGTTATATTTTGCATTAATAAAATAAGTTTTTAACCTTTTTTATGAAGTAGGGAGAATAGGTTGTGAATGGAGAGATACAAAATAATAACACTGGGTCACAATAGTGCAGTAGGCATATTATAAATACCTGGTTGCGAAGCAATTTCTTTGCGAAGAGCATCTTGAATATTGTTCAACGTGACTGAGGCCCCAATGTGCAGACCGGAGTCCACAGCGGTCACTGATGTGAGGTTGGGAATCTGCATTGGTTGAATCAGCACTGGGTAGTGACAGTCCTTGAACTTCACCTCTACCCCTGAAACATAGACACAAGTCATGACATCGTTCATGAGTCGCAACAAGGCTGGAGAACGATTCCAGACTTGAGTTAGTTGTTTTCAAAGTACGCATTTATGCGAGTATAGGCCTCGGCTATTTTTAAAATGATCAAGGTCAAAAAGTGGGGTGTGGCCATTATGTGAAGCCCTTTTTCAATAGTATTTATATCCCCTTCTTTAAAATTTGAGTGGTCAAATTAAGGTTGCGGCCCTTTACTTCGAGGGCGGCCTATAAGAGAGTAAATACGGTAACAAGGTAACAAGTTCAAATTTTGGTAAATATTTAGATAACTGTTACTTTATCCCCATTTTACTTTTACCATTTAGATTTTAGCAGGTTTGTCCTGTATTTATGCAAATAAAGACTGAGTTTTATTTAAAAATATTAGTTCCAAAAGTGGGGGTGTGGCCATTAAGCAAAGCCATTTTCCCATTTGTTAATAGTATTTATTGCAAAATTTTCTAATTTTAGTCATCAAAATAGGGCAAGCCAAGACTCGTCGAGTGGGCAAAGCCCCGTTTAGCCATTTCAGTTTCAACATTTTTTCAAGTGTTATATAGTCCTACCAGATATATTTGTCTCTATTATTGTCAAAAGATCCCTGCAGTCACCAACCATGTAAGCTTTTAGGTTCCCTCTCCATACCCTCATCTTATCAAAACAATTCAATAAGTTCAATTCCAGCAAAATCCCTCTCATATTTAGCCATTCCTGGTAAAGGATCCTCTGTTACTACCACACCCTCACCCAGACACAATGTATAGTAAATAAAAGACTTTGTCAGTAAAGATCAACAAATATAAGCCTAAGTAGGTAACTGTTTAAAACAAACATACCATTTCATGCTTAAATTCTTATACTATATCATTTTGAAAACTCCTAATAATCTAAGGGAACAATTTTATTGATAAGTTGCTTGTTCAGTACTTTATTATTAAGAGTAACATTTCTGTTATAGAAAAGTTATTTTAACTTTATAAGGCAGGTAACTTAACTTTAGAAAAATTGTTATTTATAAATGTAGATAATGATGACAACCGTTAGTAAAATCGTAAACCTTGTGTTGTCGCTACTGATGAATGATGAATGATGATTGATAGTTGAATACACTACCTTGAATAGGTTTGTTTGGTTTGCTACACGAACCTACACTTTACACTAGTGTAGGCTCACAAAGTCTAAAAGCGTTTTTGTATGAAGTGTAGTGTAAAGTGTAGCATTTCTACATGAGCTCTAGGAGGTCGTGTAGAGTATAGGTGTAAACATTTAAGCGCAAAATTTGAAGAGAAACAGATTAAAACATGATGATGTACACATTTTTGCAGTGGCAATATAACTCCTAAAATCAATTAATAGTTTACTTCTATTATATTACGCATTAGAAACCGAATCGGAGTATTTTATTTATGTGGGACTATTTTGTGAACCACAAAAAGGAGATAAGCACTATTATTTTATTATTATTATTATTTATTTTTACAATCCACATGATATTCTCATGTATAGGCCTACAAGGTTACAAAAAATGTATGAACAATGTACATTTTACAGTAAAGTACCTAACGAGAATACCAGCATGGTTGTAGAAGAGAAACAGATAGAGCAGAGCCCCATAGCATGGCATGCCTGTTTCACTTCTGTGAGCGCTTGATACTTAAAACTAAAAACTATTAAGATATTACTAATCATAAAACAATACTACGTTACATTGAAATAGAGAAATACAATAGAATCAAAAGTCAGAAAAAACGTTTCAATAAAATAGGAGACATTCGCTACACTTAGGGCCTAATGATAAAATGACAAACATGGCATTATTTTGGCTAGATTGGTAGATACAACCTACGCAAATTTAAATAATCGAAAAACAGCTGTGAGAAATGAAAAAACCGTAGGTCAACTAATGCGGATTAAAACCAGTCTGATGTTACATTTGAATCACTGAAATAATTTTTTTATCCTATTCTTAAAATTACTATCATTTTTCACTTCCAGGGGTATTGTGTTCCATAGTGTGACTGCACGGTTGTAGAAACCATTTTGATACATTGAAGTTCTAGCACGGGAAGGATTGAGAATGACACCTGTGTTCTGGCGATTGAGTTGTCTAGGGTGAATTGAAATTCTGTTGTACGGATTGAGGTCTGTTTCACCAGTTAACATATTCCTCAGTAAAATGAGGTCAGCTTGTTTACAATAATTTTTAATTGAGGGGAGGTTACATTGAGTTAGACGCTCAGTCGCACTATCTGAGTAATTGTTCTTCATTAAAATTATCTTAGTTGCGCGATTCTGAATTACTTCTAGTTTGTGCATATTTATTTGAGATGTAGGGTGCCAAGCAGGTAAGCCGTAAGTAATGATAGGTCTAATTAAAGGGAGAGATATGCTGTCCTTATTGTGTTGGCTCTACTTTTCTTAAGGTTACGGTTGACGAAGCCTAGTAGCTTAGAGGCCCTATCTCTTACACTATCTGTGTGTTGATCCCACTTAAGGTCTGATGAGATGGTTATACCAACAGTTTTATGCTTTTTTCTTGATTTAAAAAGTTTCCTGAAATGACATAGTTAGACAGAATCGGAGATTTGGATCTAGAAAATCTAATATATTGTGATTTGCTGGCGTTCAGGTGCATACTATTCAAACCCACACCATTTTTCAAGTGCAGATAAGTCAGCCTGTAGTGAATTTACATCATCTATCCTTGAAATCGGTTCTAAACAAGGTAGTATCATCTGCATACTGGGCTACTTGGGAAGTCACATGTTGAGGTAGGTCCAAAAAGAATATTGCAAACAGAAGAGGGCCAATAACAGAACCTTGAGGCACCCCTGAAGTGACTTCCACAGTGGCTGATTGGGAACCATTAATATAACCGATTGTCTCCTGTGAGATAGAAACGATTGGATCCAGCCTAAGGCACTAGCTTCTACTTTGTACCCCTTTAATTTTGCTAACAATCTTTATGGGGAATTTGGTCAAATGCTTTAGCCCAATCTAAAGCTATGCAATTACCTGTTTCACAGAAGACGTCTCGAGCGAATTCAGCCACTGGTCAATCACTTCAGTCAGGAGTGTAACGCACGATCTCTTGGGGAGGGAATCCATGTTGATTAGAATTAATCAGATTATTTGTTTTAAAAATGATTGAATAAACGCTTAGTTACCAGTTTCTCCATCACTTTACACACTAACGAAGTCAAAGATATGGGTCGGTAGTGTCTATTTTTACTCCCATCACCTTTCTTGAAAACTGGAACCACCGTTGCTTTCTTCCATACTTCCGGTACACTTGCTGTTTACGCCGATAGGTTGAAAATACTGCACAGAGATGGAGCTAGCGCCTCGGCACACTGATGTAGGATTCGACCTGGTATTTGGTCTGGTCCCGGAGCGGCGTTAGGTCGGATCTTACGTAAAAGATTTCGAACTTCCCATTCATGGAAATGGAAGTCGGTAATAGATGTTGTGCGACCGAGAATGTTGGGAGAGAATTTTGGGCGAAGTAGATTTTTCTTGTGGAGAGTAATTATCACGGAATTAAGTGTTAAATGCGTTCGCTATATCCACAGGGTCTGAGAGTTTTGCGCCATTGGACATGTAGTGATCGGGTGCCAAACTTCCCTGTCTGCTGTGGATATATTTCCAGAGTTTTTTGGGATCATTACCTAAATGCCACACGTATTCGTCGTGAGCCTTGCGCACCTTCGCCTTGACCAAGTTCCTAAACTTTTTGTACTGTGATTCCCGCTCATCTGAAGGAGACTTCTTCCATTTACGGAACAAAGAGTCCGCGGCATCGTATGTCTTTGATTAGAACGTTTGTGATCCAGGGTGGTCTTCTTTTGGAATTTATCTTCACTTTTGGGATTGCTGACTTGACACAGGACCAGAATATTGCCATCCACTTTCTCCCCTGCCAGTTTTGGTGTTCCAATAATTAATTCGCGTGGGAGGTGTTCCACGAACAGGTTCGATAACAGATCCCCGTTGGCTTTGTTATAATTGAGCACCTCCGCACAGATGTTTTTAGACTTTTGAATTTTGACTTTGAGAGTGGCCGCTATTGCTAAATGATCACTCACACCCTGAATGACTTCAACTTTTGAAATAAGTGAAGGATTATTGCACAAAAGGATGTCTAAAATGGAGCGAGTTGACTTGGGGTTTTGTGTGTGGCTTCCGTGACGAATTGCGAGAGGAATAAATCGTAGAAACAGGATAGGAATGATTCTGAGAGGGGGTTGCTTGCCTTAGGAATATGAGACCAGGATACATCAATGTTGAAATCACCGCAAATTAAAATAGCTTCGTATTTGTTTGAAATGTCAGATGTGTTATTTAGCGAAGTGATTAGTGAACTGTTCATGTCCTCAGAAGAATTCGGTGCTCGATATGCGGACGCTAGCAGGTATTGTTTTCTTTTGTATGTGAACTCTATCCACAAACATTCTGCGTCAGTTTCGAGTTGAGAAGCGCGGACTGGATTTAGGTAGGGCTTTATTGCAATAAGTACACCCCCCGCCTCGTCGAGTTTTTCGGTCTCGCCTAAAAATTACGTAATCCAAATTTGGAAAGATTTCGGCGTCACCAACATCTGAGCTGAGCCATGTCTCGCACACACAAATAATCGGCGAGTTTTGCTCTGTGACTAATGCCTGAATGTCTGGGTGGCTCTTCGGATTTTTTAGACTTCTAGCGTTAAAGGAAAGTATTTTCAAATTGTCGTTGCTAGGAGCTTTCACGGCGGAGATGTCTAAATTGTCTTCAGAGTCTACGCTGAACAGAGAGTCAGAGAAGGTTGGTAACGTACACGCCCAACAGGACCACACGTCTTTGCCAGAGGTGTACGCTCGGTATTTAGATGGAGGGATGTTTGCACAAGTTCGATGACAGGGACTATTGCATTGCACGCAGTGTACAAAAAGTTGGTTTCGCCTACCTGTAGAGTCACATACCGCGCACTTGGTGGCTGATAACGGAAGTCGATAAGGTGGATGATGGTGCGATTGTTGTAGATTTGCTGTTGTTGTGGGCGCAATATTTTGAACCGACTGTCCCGCCACCCCACAGCTGAGCGGACCGGGGTTGAGTTGCACATCCCCTGCCAGCGCGATCAACACGGCGACAACACTTACCACGGAGCACGGGACACGCGGGGGCGTGAAGGCCAGGCGCCTGTGCCTGTGCGGGCCCAAGCATCGCGGCAGAGCGGGGGTTGAAAACACTGGTCTGTTCTTCTCCACTAAAGCATTACAGCACACAGAGAATGCAGAGATATCGCACTTACACAACAACATGAGGTTTTCCACCGTGTATCCATTAATCACCTTCTTCATGTGTACACTACGGATGTCCGGTGCAACTTTAGTGCAGGTTGCAATCACTCTTAATACTGTAAACACTAAAAAAATACGGAGCGACCCGTACACAACTCCCGCACCTGCCGCCATCTTGGGCCGATCCGCAGTTTATGTTTCAAATAACTTTTCGTCATTTAATATGATCGGATAGTAGACCTATACTATCAGTTTAACTCATTTAGTGCCTTAACAGTACTGTTTGTTGTTTTATTGTGGGCAAATCTAGTGTAGAGTGTAGCTTAAAACAGTTTGGTTATCCTGGGTAAAGTGAAGTGTAATCTGATTTGAAGGCCTACACCTACACTACACAAGTCTACACTACACTAGGTAAACCAAACAAACCTAATATTAGTCATATTTCAAAGACAAAAAGACCGTGCAAATTTAAAACTACAGAATACTAGCACGAAAATGGAAATTCCAAAATATCCGTGCAAAGCTATAAAAATCTGTTCACCTGGTATGCACTCGAAATACCTTTAAGTTTAAATTAGGGGTGTGCAAATATTTGAAATTCAAATAATATTCCCAGATAGTTAGTAGGGCTGGTCAAAATAATCAATATTTCGATACTGTAGTGGTTCAAGCTTCCTCTCACCCTACACCCCCTGACCATCCCCCTCTTCGCCTCGACGCAGTCGGCGGGCAGTGGGTGTTAAGTGTTGGAACTGTGTGGACGTGCTCGAGAGCGACCGTCGTTCACCTCCAGGACACCTCTACCTACACTCGACAGCCCGGACTCTTCAGTTACTACGAAGGCCTACGTCGAGAAAGCCCATGGGTATCGTACTAATAGTTTATTACTTATGGCCATAAGTTAGGGTTCTTTTATTTTATTTTATCATTCCTGTATGAACATTGTATTTCAATTTAGATTACATTTTTAGCTAAATCTACATACTATTAATGTGTTGTATTGTGGATCTAGCCTTGTTGCCCTCGAACCAGGTAGGGACCGCCTCCCTGGTCACTTCGCCTCTCCTCTTAGAAGGCACAACACCTTTAGATTAGGTTATTAGTAATTAATTATTATTAATTCGCCGACGTCGAGAGGAAGGAGTGGACGAGCGGCTACAATACGATATCGATAAGTGGGAATATTCTTGACATTGATATTTGTCTTCATATCGAAATATCGACATTAACAAGAAAAAATAGTAAATTTCGTTATTTTGGTGGAGGTGCCGGGTAAGTAGTTGGAATTAAATTAATCCTGGCTGGTACACATGGTGGAGGTGCCGGGTCATAAAAAGTGATTGTGAGATCATAAAAATCAATACGCGTTTTTGGTGATACCTTATCAACCCTCTTTGGCCACAAGTTTTTTGGCCCAATATTTTTTTTTTTTTACAAATAATAGGCCTAACAATTCGATATATCGATATCATATCGGGATTTGTTGTGTGATATCGACAAAGACTAATCTTTGCCTTTACGACCGAAATGTATTATTTTTCATTGTTACAGCAAGTACTCTGGTCACCCCTGGTGGGTACACCCACCAAACCCGTGACGGATAACAAGCGGAAAACAAAAGTCTATATATGAAGTACCTTAAACCACCCTTAGACCCTCCGACCGACCCAGGTGTGGGGAAGGTTTAGGAAAATCTATTTTCGATGGAAACTGATAATTCTTTATTTTCACGGTGGGTATTTTGGTCATCCTAAATGGGTACACCCACCCAAACCATGATGTCTTACAAGCTAAACTAAAATTAAATATATTTTAGTACGTCAAATCACCCTCAGACTTTCCGCCTTGCGTAGGGGGAGGTTTACGAAGGCCCCATTACCACCGAAAATCATTATTTTTAAATTTTAAAGTGGGTACACCCACCAAAACCGTGATGGTTAACAAGCGGAAATCGAAAGTCAATATATAAATTAAAGTAGGTACCCAAAAACCACCCTCAGACCTTCCGCCTCGGGGGAGAGGGGGGAGGTATACCCACATTCGCCTAAAAGTCTAATCGTCTCCAGGAGCTACAAAATGAGCTAGGAAATAAAGATGAACCTAATACTGATTCTATGGAAAGTTACGACCTACGTATCGAGGAGCTGGAAAATAAATTCGAATCTGAGGCAGACGACCTGGAACAATATGGTCGAAGGGAAAATCTCCGACTATTCGGTGTTCCAGAGGAGACCGACGAAGACACCGACAGTCTGGCCCTGAACCTACTTAACAACGAGATGATATAGCCCGCTCTCATCGGCTGGGCAAACCTAAGGCAGGAGGTACACCGCGCCCTCAAGGAGATCTATGTGGCCAAGAAAACTGGAATGTAATTCGCGAAGACCTCAACAAAGCGGTCGAAGAAGCCGGCCCCAAGAACGTGCGAACAAGTGATGGCATTATATGTTGATATAAAAACGGAAGAAGAAATTCGGCAACGTACCTCAAGGAGTTCCAAAGGAAACGGACGAGAGGCAGCCGGGCATCCAACTCTCCACATCTGCGACTATGTGCCAAGTTACAACCCGAAGCGCCACACGTGGATTGATTGGATATTGCTTAACGTCTCATATTTATGCAACTTGGCTAATCGAGACAAAGGGAGGGACGTAAGGGGTGACGCGGGGGGACAAGGGGTGGACAGGCCTGTGCTGGTCAGAACCAGCCACAAGCGTATGGGGAGGGCAGGGGTTCCCCCACGTCGTGGTCGTCTCCGTCTGTGTCATCATCCGTCCGTGTTGTCATTGTCGTCGCCGTCGGGGAGGTAGTCAAAGGGAAGGGGAAAGTCCCCGACGACGACCCAGAGCTCGCCATTAGTTTTAGGGAGTGAAACTCCCCTACTCACGGGCCAAACCACGAGAAGGTTGCGAGTTGGACTTTGATGGAGGCCAAGCCCACCAGCGTCAGTGACACCCCAGCCGGCCAGCAGACTGCAAGAAGACACTCCAAGATAGGTACTTTTTTGTCACATGGTACAAATACGAGTTTTGAACCGGTGGACGAAAAAAATCGTACGCATCAAACGTTATTTCAGAAAATGATTTTCCCTTATACTCAGTACGGAGACAAAGGTGTGCTGAAACAATATAAAAACTATCATAGTTAAAAATTAATTATTGCACCTAGAACTCACATTTTCTTATTGATCCTAAATCTGCTTATAATAGCAAAAATGGAGCTTTTGTCCCGTCCAAACAAAAATGATTTTTTTCGTTTCTTTTTTATTCAAGTTCCTCTTTTATTCAAATAGCTTTCATGTATTTCCCATTGACTTTCAAAATATCGGTACGACTGCTCTGGAATAGCCTTAAGAAAAAAGTTGTTGGGAGACGATCCCAAAAGACCTTGTTTTGTTAAGGATATTAAAAAAAAGGAAAAATTAATCATTGCAGTTCAATTTAATTGGATGAGAGAAGCAAAGACTTCAATTTCACATTCCCTGAGAAAAATAGCTCGGGTGTTTTTTCTATTTGTTTGTTAGCTCTCTAACGGGAAAACGCATATGAGATCTTGATAAAAATTGAAGGGGACTTCCGAAATATCTAAACTTAGATCTGCCAAGTTTTTTAAGTACAATCGAGAAAAAAAAATCTTTTGAATATCTACTCATTACGTTTTTTTTTTCGATTTTCATGCGATATTTTCGTGATATTTGGCCCGCAACCGGGAAAACGGGTACTCTGATTTTGATGAAACCTTATGGGAACGTTTGAAAACATTGATCTGAAATAAGTTATGATTCTAGGTACAATCTAAAAAATATTTCACATTCAAATGGTATTTTTTTCCCCTCGATTTGGTTTGTCGGGAAACACTCCCGTAGGTGTAATTATTATTGTTTACTACAATTCAGAAATTAAAAAAGTCCGCCCCAACCTTACTTAGTGTACTTAGGTACTTTTAGTGCAACGATAATCAATTAAAAAAGCTCATCCATCAACGCGACTGGAAAAAGCGTTAACGAAGCGGCCTAGTTCTGGGAATATCACCGTTCACAGCACTGTGGGTCACAAAAAAGGTAAGATGATAACGAGGAAATGAAAAGCATCTTTGCATATACTGCACATTCAATCGTCTCGATTAGCCAAGTTGCATCGAACGCATATATTATTTCTTTTCGGTCCCAACGAAAAGTACAGAAATGGGCGATGAGATAATTTGCGTGCAAGATAAGACAACAACAACAACAGCAACTCATCACGGTCGGATATCTTTCTTCTGGAGGTCTTTGTGTCTTCGAGTGCGTGGCACACTACGTATCCCTGTCTTGGCTGTGTTGACATTGTTTTGAGTGCTCTTTAGTTTCTGTTCATATCCGATTATCAGGTCTATGGAAATATTAAGCATTATAAGGTACGCCAACATTGTTTTAAATATCTTGCTCTTGACGAGCAAGGCCTCTGATTTGATACAAAAACTAAGCTCTATGCATGGCCTATGATTAGAATAGGCCACTCCAAGCAAGGGTCCAGTATGTAGTGCCGAGCTGGGCTCCACTACATTTCATTTCATTTCATTTTATTAGCCTCTTTAAAATTCTTTTGGTATACATACTATATTAGATTAGAATATTCGAGTTGTCAAGTTGTCATATTATACAATCTATATTATACAGCAGTTAAATAGGGTGTAAGATAGAAGATAAGCTACAATTATTTGTTGGACACTTAGGCCCAATTCGTTAAATAGTTAATAGGTTACACAAAACAAAACATATATAGCCTATCACATGTCCAGATATATAAATACAATATGCACATTGCATGGCAAAAATATAGAAACATAGTTTAAGATAGACAGAATATCAAATAACATTAAAGGTGCGGTAGAAAATCAATTGAGTATGTACAATACATCAGTCAACTAAACAGTAGATTTCAGCAGGATGTATATTCTTGCACTGTAATGTAACATTTATCCAGAAAAATTCTTTAAGTTTACTTTTAAACCGTCTACGTCTCTTATTTCCTTTAGCCCCTCAGGCAAGCAATTGTACAGTTTTATTCCCTCACAAGCAAGGCCTTTCTGGCGCATTGTCAAGTTACATTGTTGTATCCGTAATTGGTTTTTGTTTCTTGTATTAAGGTGGTGAGCATCCGAGTTCTTTTTTAATTGTTCTAAATTACAGTGTACAAAAGTAATGACTTCATAAATGTATGTGCAAGGCATAGGGAGAATTTTTAATTTCTTAAATAAAGGTTTACAGCTGTCTCCCTCTCAACATGACCAAGGCGAAAACTTTGTGTCAGACATAATACAGACTGGATGTATAAAGGCCTTACTAAAGATGGGATCAAATTATGTATTATTCAAATTCATAATGCCCGTTTACGTATTGTACTGTATGGCTGCTGTGAGATTACATGTGATGACATAGGCCCTAACTGGTACGTGCATCGTAACAAAGCATTGCCAGAATTGTTGATATTCATACCTAGGCCCTATTTACATTGAATAATTTTCAATTACAAACTACTTTTCTAATACAAGATAGGATAGATTATATACTAGGAAGCTTCGCAAACGCTTTTTCAGGCGCGTTGCTGGATGAGCGTGATTCTTTTTTAACTAAAAAAGCATAAAATTGCAATTTTTATGAAAATTATTTTTTGATTGCGCTCAAATTTCACCCCAATATATGAATTCATAAAATTAAGGTTCTGTGAAAAAATCATTACAATCGGATAATGCATGTAGGTGTTATAAGTCGAAGAAATGTTTTAAAAATCGAAAAAAATCGTAAAATTGCGATTTTCATAAAAAACATTTTTTGATTGCGCTCAAATTTCACACGAATATATTAATTCATAACATTAAGGTTCTGTGAAAAAATCATTACAATCGAATAAAAAATGTAGTTGTTGTAATAAGTCGAAGAAATGTTTTAAAAATAAAAAAAATCGTAAAATGGTGATTTTAATGAGAAATAATTTTTTGATTACGCTCAAAAACGTGGCAGTTCTAAGTTCAGAGATTTCGAAGGCCTCCATAAAATTTCATCGTAATTGGAGTATCGGTTTAGCCGGAATCGTGTTAACAAACACAATAATACAAACAGAAAAAAAAACATTCCGGATTTTTTTCTCCAGTGTAGTGAAATGGAATCTTCGCTTCGCTCGCTACGCTCGTTACGCTTATCCAACTAACAATTACATTATTATAAATTTACATCTCCTATTTACATTGTATAGCCTACATTATACGCGTTTCCAAGCAAAGATAGTTGGCAGCACTAAAATACAACATGTCGGACCGATCGGTGATAGAGGCGAGCTGATTACGGCGGGCGCTGTATATTCAGTTGGATTCAACTTGATTTGTGTTACATTTCTGATCATTTGCAAAAACATTGTTTGATTATATCATATCATATCATATCGTCCGCGTATTTTATTAGTAAAATTCGTAACTTTTGGGGATCGGCTTTATTAAAAACGGGAATTTAATGGCATTTTAAATTACAACAAATAATTGAGATTATTTGCCAATTTGATGATATTAGCTCGAATAAAACAAACCATACTGAAAAACTATTAAATACAGAAACACGCGTATCAAATAATGTTGAATGATGAAGATCGATAATATTTTGCAAGAAAATGTTGCCCAATAATAATAATTTCAATAATTTACTTGATATCCAAAAATCAAAAAAGCTTCGAGCAAATTATAGCCCTACACTTGTTTTGCACTTTTTCTACTTCGTTTTACAATGTGAACGCAATCGGAGTAGCCCTATATCCAACCAAATACAAAAATTTGTAAAAAACAAAAAACGGCAGCCAAGCTCTCCTTAAAAAGTCTTCGGCTGTGAATGCTGTTAGATATAGAAGTTGAGCCAAGCTTTTTATTCTTTCTCCCTAGTTTCGCTTTGAAAATAAGTTAGATATTTCGCCTGTTGACGAGCGCATAGCCAACGATTTTTGTGGTAAAAAAGGAAAATGTTTAAACTCGAAATCATAAAAAAAATTCTTGGCCATAAACTTAATTCAATGGCCAAGCCATTTTTTTATGATTTCGAGTTTAAAAATTTTACTTTTTTACCACAAAAATCGTTGGCTTGGCGCTCGTCAACAGGCGAAATGATCTTACTTATTTTCAAAGCGAAACTAGGGAGAAAAAATAAAAAGCTTGGCTCAACTTCTATATCTCACAGCATTCACAGCCGAAGACTTTTGAAGGAGAGCTTGGCTGCCGTTATTTTTTTTACAAATTTTTGTATTTGGTTGGATATTACATATTTTTGTTGTTCGTTTGCTATCAAGGTGTGAATGATGGACTTTGAATGATTAAATTTGTTAAGTTCAAAGTTGTTTTTTTGTCATTTTTGGGCCCACACGGTCCCCCCAACGATACCCCTTGAGTTTTAAGCACTAGATATTTATAATGGTTAAGAGCATGTTTAATTTCAAGCTTGTACAAATTACTACGCCTGAGTAATTACGCGTTTTGATTTTGTATTTCCCCGGTCCCAATTAGCCCGGTTTTGGTTATATGAAGTACATCTAAGCGTGGCCCAAGTTTCAAAGTTCTAAGATGAACCGTTTTCTCAGTATAGCGTATTATTCGTACGGAATTACCTACTTTTGATAATTTTGATTTTCTCCGGTACCCGTTACCCAATTTTGCTTTCCATATTCAAAAGTGATAAAGAATGAGAGATATCAAAATGTATTCCACGTTTGAAACATCTCAGTTGTACCGTTTTCTTTGAATGATTCATTTCTTAAAGTTCAGATATGTTTTTTGTCATTTTTGGGCCCATGGTCATCCCCAATTTAGCCCCTTGTGTTTTGGACGCAAGATATTTATAATGGTTAATAGCATGTTAAATTTCAAGTTTGTACAAATTACCACGCCTTGGTAATTACGCGTTTTGATTGTCATCCAAATTTTGATTTTCTCCGGTCCCTGTTACCCGATTTTGGTTTTGAAAGCAAAAGTCACTGCGTCTGAAGTACATCTAAGTGTGGTCCAAGTTTCATAGTTTAAGATTTACCGTTTCTCTGTAGGCTAAATTAATCTCCGCGGAGAACTAGCCAAAAACAAAAGATGGTAGCTTTTGTTTCTAGACAATCTGTTTTAAAGGCACTGTATCCACCATTACACGTATTTTACGCCTTGATATGAAACAAACAGTAAAAAGATGTGATATCCCTCACAAATACAAAACTTTGTAAAAACCGGCAGCAAAGCTCTCCTTCAAAAGTCTTCGGCTGTGAACGCTGTGAGATATAGAAGTTGAGCCAAGCATTTCATTCTTTCTCCCTAGTTTCGCATTGAAAATAAGTAAGATCATTTAGCCTGCTGACGAGCGCCAAGCCAACCATTTTTGTGGTAAAAAAAAGTAAAAATTTTAAACTCAAAATTATAAAAAAATTACTTGGCCATTGACTTTTTAGAGTTTCTTGTAATGAACCATAAAATTCAATGGCCAAGTAATTTTTTATGATTTTGAGTGTTTCATATATAAAAACATCAATGTCTAGTTGACCAAAGTGCACGTGTCGACGGACGTTAGCGCCAACAGGGTTGGCTTGTTCAGCATTTAACAATTTTAAAAACACCATTAAATTTATTTGTTCCAAATGTATCGATGCACATACACAGTCCATTTCTTTTCCAAGTGAATAACATCTAAATGTAAGTTTTGAATTTGTTCTGAACGTAAAGTATAGAACTGGACGAAGCGAGATATTTGAGTGCTTTGTTTTTTTAAACATAAATCATGCTGAAATAGTACTACAACAATGTTATATCTTTCTTCTGGAGCTCTTTGTGTCTCCGAGTGTGTGGCACACTACGTACGTATTCCTGTCATGGCGGCTCTCTGGTGTTGACATTGTTTTGTTTAATGGTTTGTTTCTATTCATTTCCGTGTATCATTTCGACGATGGAAGTGTTGAGCACACTATAAGCAGTACTCTATTATCTGTGCTATAAGGTACGTCTAAATGCTTTTATAACTTGTAGCTAGTGTACTCTATTATCTGTGCTATAAGGTACGTCTAAATGCTTTTATAACTTGTAGCTATTACGTCTAGCTCTAGTAGGGTGGCGCCTTGGATATACTGGATAAACCTAGACCTTTGGCCTACCACTAGGACCTGGTAGGGTACAGGGCCTTGGATAATATATTAAATAAACATAGCTATTTGGCCTACCACTAGGAAAGCTCACTAATAGGATAGCTCAGTAAAGTTTTATTATTCCCTGATTTGCTGTTCCTGATTTTTGGCAAACCACATTATCGTTTGAGTTGGATCGTCTAATAAATCATTTTTTTCGTTTTTTTATGTTTCTTTTTCTTTTCCTTTTTTTTCTTTTTCTTTCATTCTATCTTTCTTTCTTCTTTCTTTCTTTTTTCTTTTCTTTTCATTCCCACCCTTTTTTATTTAGTTCATTAATTAATTGAATTTAATATCCTTTTTGAATTTGTTACCAAAATCATTGTGTTTTAATACATTGTTGTTGTACTATTAGTATTTCAAATATTTACTTATCTGTTAGTTCATTACTGTATCTGCATCTATGTAAGTAGATTTATTTAGTTGTCCTTCTTTGTAAATCATTTTTTTTAAACTGAATAGGATACACTTTAATAAATAAATAAATAAATAAATAAACAAATAAATAAATAAATAAATAAATGAATATATTATTCCAAGAATAAATTCTACATAAAATAAAATAAATAAATTGTATTTAGAGACTACCCACTCAGTTATATACTGATTTTCAGTGGGGGACAGGAAATCAAAGCGACTAAGCCAACCTGTAGACTCCGACGCAATCGACGAGCGAGCGATAACCAACCAAAGATCGATATTTTTAATAGGAAATATAGCAATCAGTGGTATGGACAGTGCGAACACCCGCTGATCAACGCCAGAATCAACAAGGCCGATTCAGAACAACTCTGAATTTATTATGTGCTTCGTTGCTAGGACGGCTCCAAAGTCACCGTTTACAAACTCCTAAGACAAAAACTGATGGACTTAAGTCCAAATCAGAAGTTAAAAAAATTCTGACT
>JAMZAV010003343.1:0-67835 GCA_024449915.1 Sweltsa coloradensis
TTCCCTTCCGTGTTATATGGGAGAACCTTCTACAAGTGCCGTGTTAGTTTCACGTGCTTAAGCAAGGCTCTTCGCGGCACGAGACTTCCACAAAGATATCAAGTGTTTTAGCAAAATATTAGCTAGCCTCGACGCCTTTTCTTGTTGTTAAAAAATGTAATAATAACAAGGATAAACAACAATAAATTAATATTATTATTATTATTATTATTAATATTATTATTATTATTATTGAAGAGAAATTATAACATTGACGGGATGTTTCGTCGCGTCGTGGTGGTGAATAACTTACATTATTCTTGATTTCCCGACGTAGCGTCCTCACTGTGGAAGACATTTTCAAGGGATTGCTGGTCTTTCGTTTGTTTGCCTCTGTTGCAAACGTTCACTTCTTTATGTTGTGGTGGTGGTTGAGGTGGTTGTGGAGGTGGTGGTAGTGGTGTAGGTTGGTCTTGTGGATGAAGATGCTGTTGATGCTGTTGTTGATCTGGTGGTAGTTCTTGGTTTGATCGCATTTTCTCTGCTGAGAGGTGATTAATTAAATTAATGGCAGGAATCCACGAATCACTAAGTTTGTAGCCACCTACATCTCCATTCATATTGTTAGGTGTTTTCGAAATTTCAATTGACTCCCTTATGAGTCTAGGCCAAAACGCAGCTTCTTGGCAAATTATTTTCGTTTCATCAAAAAGAATCTCATGCCTTGAGTCAGCCATATTGTCTATGGCATGCTTAGCAATTGCAGACAACTCGACGTGACCCTTGTTACAATGGTTTTTATGTTCTTTTACCCTTGTTGCCACTGTCCTTAAAGTCTGGCCTACATAGCTACAGCCACACTTGCAAGGGATTTTATAAACTCCACTTCCGGCTAGATGTACTGGGTCCTTTGGCGATCTCAACATGGTAGAAATTTTATTTATAGGCTTAAATACTGTCTTGATGTCTAGCTTTCCTAGATAACGTGCTATGCGATCAGTAGTAAATTTCACATTTAAGCCTATAAATAAAATTTCTACCATGTTGAGATCGCCAAAGGACCCAGTACATCTAGCCGGAAGTGGAGTTTATAAAATCCCTTGCAAGTGTGGCTGTAGCTATGTAGGCCAGACTTTAAGGACAGTGGCAACAAGGGTAAAAGAACATAAAAACCATTGTAACAAGGGTCACGTCGAGTTGTCTGCAATTGCTAAGCATGCCATAGACAATATGGCTGACTCAAGGCATGAGATTCTTTTTGATGAAACGAAAATAATTTGCCAAGAAGCTGCGTTTTGGCCTAGACTCATAAGGGAGTCAATTGAAATTTCGAAAACACCTAACAATATGAATGGAGATGTAGGTGGCTACAAACTTAGTGATTCGTGGATTCCTGCCATTAATTTAATTAATCACCTCTCAGCAGAGAAAATGCGATCAAACCAAGAACTACCACCAGATCAACAACAGCATCAACAGCATCTTCATCCACAAGACCAACCTACACCACTACCACCACCTCCACAACCACCTCAACCACCACCACAACAACAACAACAACTAGAGCCGTCCACCGCCATCCTGGCAGTTCCAAGAAGAAGTGAACGTTTGCAACAGAGGCAAACAAACGAAAGACCAGCAATCCCTTGAAAATGTCTTCCACAGTGAGGACGCTACGTCGGGAAATCAAGAATAATGTAAGTTATTCACCACCACGACGCGACGAAACATCCCGTCAATGTTATAATTTCTCTTCAATTATATCGGGTCGCGAAAGCATAACTTGTGAATTATTATTATTATTATTATTATTATTATTATTATTATTATTATTATTATTATTATTATTATTATTATTATTATTATTATTTACATGTTTCCACATCTCGGTACAAACCGGTACAAGTAAATGCAATGTATTGCGGACTATGTCAAGCAATACATGTGCCTATAATAATAAGTAATAACAAAACATGCAAATTAGAAAACTTATCTAAAATCTATACAGTATTCAACATAACATTAATTCAAAAACTTAACTTCATCTTTACAAAATATACAACATAAAATCGTTTTATAAAACATTGTCATTGAGGAATTTTCGGACTATATGGCATGTACAAATTATAACCGCTTTCTGCATTTTGATGAATAAATTCTTGTTAATTATTATATAATTATTATTATTTTTATTATTATTATTATTATTATTATTTTATTATGAATATAAGATTTTTAAGCATGGCTTTAAGGACATAGTTATTGATTCATAGCAGTTGTCGAAAAAGTTTGCCCCGACTGGGGTTCGAACCCAGAATCTCCGGCTTAACGTGCCATAGCTCTACCAATTGAGCTACCGGGACCACAGAACAAACCTTTACTAAACTGCTATTTGTTGTGATTGTTGACCTCCATGACATAAATCCAACAGAAGACTGCAATGTAGCTGTCAAATCTGAAAGATCACATGGATAAATCCAAAACACATCTCATCTCCCATGAGTTGGGTAGTATGAATATAAGATTTTTTAAGCATAAGCCCGCTTTAAGGACATAGTTATTGATTCATAGCAGTTGTCGAGAAAGTTTGCCCCGACTGGGGTTCGAACCCAGAACCTCCGGCTTAACGTGCCATAGCTCTACCAATTGAGCTACCGGGACACAGAATCTTCTGTTCAGAGTCTTCTGTTGGATTTATGTCATATGTCACAACAAATAGCAGTTTAGTAAAGGTTTGTTCTGTGGTCCCGGTAGCTCAATTGGTAGAGCTATGGCACGTTAAGCCGGAGGTTCTGGGTTCCAACTCCAGTCGGGGCAAACTTTTTCGACAACTGCTATGAATCAATTATTATTATTATTATTATTATTATTATTATTATTATTATTATTATTATTATTATTATTATTATTATTATTATTATTATTATTATTATTGTATTGGATGTATTTCATACAAACTCGGTCAAAACCGGAGCTAACATTTGTTGTACGGACTTACGTCAAGTACTTCCATGTGTACATATTACATACCTACATTATTACATTATTATTATTAATTAACACAATTAACTGGTCGGGACATTTCGCCGCGTCGATTCTGCTTTTATTGCGTTTGACGTTTCCGCCCAACTGTGTGGACTATCCTCAGAAAACAAGAAATAACTTACAAAAATATAAGCCAAGACAAGGCTTCCCATAGAAAAACAAAATAACAACAACAAAACAAACAGTTACCATGATCAGGCTCCGCCTTCTATAAAATTGCATTACATTCTAATGAAGTCTTTTCACAACCAGATCAACCTCACATTTGAGAATTTCTGGTGCGTATCCGATCACTCCGTCGAACTCCACTTTCTTGGGGCTGATCCACTTCCGGGACAGGGAGGACGAGAAGGCCTGCATTCGAAACCGGAGTAAGATCTCGGTGGATAATGCGTTTATTTACGATACGGCCAGCGTTGGAGTTGTCTTGAATCAGTTTTACTATGGGCGCCCACGACCCGCTCAGCTTAAACCCAACATCACCATTAAAATTGTTTGGTGTTTTAGCTATTTCAATGGACTCTCTAACCAATCTTGGCAGTGACCGAGGCTCTTTGCAAACTATTGTGGCACTATCAAACAGAATTTCATGTCTTGGATTATTAACATTTTCACAAGCATGTTTAGCAACCCGCCGACTGTTCTTCTCGAGCATGCCTACAATGCGCTTTATGTTCTTTCAATCTTGTTCCTACTGTCCTGCATGTTTGGCCAAAATTGGTTAGAGAGTCCATTGAAATAGCTAAAACACCAAACAATTTTAATGGTGATGTTGGGTTTAAGCTGAGGGGTCGTGGGCGCCCATAGTAAACTGATTCAAGACAACTCCAACGCTGGCCGTATCGTAAATAACGCATTATCCCCGAGATCTTACTCCCGGTTTCGAATGCAGGCCTTCTCGTCCTCCCTGTCCCGGAAATGGATCAGCCCAAGAAAGTGGAGTTCGACGGAGTGATCGGATACGCACCAGAATTTCTCAAATGTTAGGTTGATCTGGTTGTGAAAAGACTTCATTAGAATGTAATGCAATTTTATAGAAGGCGGAGCCTGATCATGGTAACTGTTTGTTTTGTTGTTGTTATTTTGTTTTCTATGGGAAGCCTTGTCTTGGCTTATATTTTTGTAAGTTTTTAATTTTATTTCTTGTTTTCTGAGGATAGCCCACACAGTTGGGCTGAAACGTCAAACGCAATAAAAGCAGAATCGACGCGGCCAAATGTCCCGACCAGTTAATTGTGTTAATTATTTACCCGCCCCGCGAAAGCATTAAATTTGAAATTATTATTATTATTATTATTATTATTATTATTATTATTATTATTGTTATTATTATTTTTATTATTATATTATTATTTATTATTATTATATTATTATTCATTCGGTCACAAGCAGCCGTGCCGAGCGGACGTGCCTTGCCTCGCTCTGTGCGCTGCATTAGATTAGATAGCAATGTCGTGTGGTAAGTGCAGCAGTGAATTGCCTAGTGATGGGGATACTTATCTTGCATGGGATGTTCGAAGAATTATCATTTCAAAGACTGTTCGGGGTTAAAACGTGCGACGTACAATTCTAAATCGCAAGAAAGTAAATCGCTGTGGCGTTGTGTCAAGTGTCGAGACGAAAAGAAGAACAGTGAAGCGGAAGAGACAGTTACACTACAAACCGTTTTGAATGTTGTTTGTGAACTGCGTAGTGAAATCAAAGAAATTAAAAATGAACTATTTTCTTTGAGGGACTTAAAAGAAAAACTTATTGAAAGTGATCTTGTAATTCAAAACTTAGTTGAAGAAGTAGCTGGCAAGGACAAGATTATAGAGGAACTAGCAGAGCAGGTAAATGATCTTGATCAGTACGGTAGAAACAGAAACATTGAGATTTCAAATGTGATAGAATGTGACAACGAAAACATAGAAACCATTGTGAGGTCTATTGGCGGATAAATTAAATGTAGAGCTAGAAGACTATGACATCGACGTGGTCCATCGAGTTCCAGCCAGAACAAAGATTACCCTTCCAAAGTTGTAGTTCAATTTACTTCGCCGAAAAAACACGACGAGATATTAGCAGCCCGGCGACTGCCCGTAAAAAACAGCGACGTCATTCAGGGAGTACCAAAAGAAAAGGACTTGAATAGTTTTACTAACGAACATCTTTCTCCCTATTTCCGCAATTTATTTTTGGCCGGTCAAGCAGAAGGCAAAGGTTGTGGGTACAAATTTGTCTGGTTCCGCGAGGGATAATTTGTGCACGTAAAAAACGAGCAGTCAAGGGTTGTGGTCAAGATAAAAGAGAGCAGGGGACATTGATCAACTAAAAGTAGCAGGGGACATTGATCAACTGAAGTAAACAGGCCTGTACGATCATATGGACTTATGGTCTCAAGACGATCTTGAAGGTGTTGATTGGACATGTGAAACTAAGGACAGTCTGGACAAATTGTGAAAAGAAAATTGAAAAGGGTATAATTGTTTTCCACTTAAATATTAGATCTATAAGGAAAAATTGGAGAACTACTCGTGTATTGCAAAACCAGAAAACATAAATTCCATATATAAGTTAATGTTTTAGAAGAAAGCTCAGTGTATCAAATAGATGGTGTAATCGTTATTGTAAACTACGACTTAAATAAGAGGGGGGGTGGATTAATACTATTTGTTAGCAAAACTGTGAGGTTTGACATAGAAGATGTATCATTTCATAGTTTTGAAGGGATTTGTGGTAACCTGATTATAGGAGCAGGAAGGTTATATCACTGTTATGTGTATATAGACCTCCTGATTACAATACAAAACTAGAGTTTATTACCGAAATAGAAAACTATTGGATGCAAAATAAAAATAAAACATTGCATATATATTGGTGATTAAAATATTGATGATCTGGCTAGTAGTTGTATTGACCATTCATACGTAAGAACCCAAAATCTAAGCTTGATATTAATCGGGCGGTTTTTCACAACTAAAGTATCAGATCACTACATGATACTTGTGTCGGTAGGATTTAATTTTGGGATGTGTGATGGACAATAAGGAAATTAAAACGGTATGAATGAAAGAGTACTATCTTGCAATTTTAAAAATCTTTTAAATTTGGGGCATCGCCTGTTAGAAATTGATGATTGTTCGTACTTTATGATGCGTTGTGCAAGGAATTTGAAACATGTTATAATAAGTCACGGTTTACAAAACAATTAAAAGAAGAGGTACAGGGGCCCAATGGATTACAGACACTTGATTCAGCTGACTAGACAAAGAGAGCCGTCTTTTTAGACGTTGGAAAGATTGTAGTGGTTGCACCCATCAAAGGGGAAACTTATAGAAAAGAATATGTGGCTTTCAGAAATTATGTAAAAAACAGATATTAGCTGCAAAACAAAGATTGTTCGTGATTCCATAAACAACAGTAACGGTATAAAAGAAGTGTGGCAAACTTTTAAATCAAATAACGGGACGGAAACAAAAGATTCAGTCGACCTGTTATCAAAAAGTATTTTAGCTAAATCGCACACCCATGAGACCATCGCAAACAGGTTCGCAGACAGTTTAAATGATGGGGGGGCTTCAATTCGTCATGTATGTGGTGTGACTTGTTCACATCACATTGTGACGGAGGCTTCCCGTGCAGTCTTTGGCTGCCTCCTGTAAACGTACATATAGTGACACGAATTATTGCTGATATCAATGTAAATAAACAGCCGGGTTTCGAGGGAATCAGAGCGGTGGACCGTAAAGAACTTATGTTACGAACTAAGCCCCGTTATAACACATTTAATAAATCTTCGATAAGAGACGGTTGCGTACCGGAAAAAATGAAGATATCTGTCGTGAGACCTGTATACAAAAAAGGAGATCATACATCGTTTGCAATTACCGCCCTAAAAGCACTGCTATCTGTTATTGAAAAAATAATGGAGCGTTACATATCAGATTTTTTAAACTAGTTACCTTTTTAAATTTGGAATTATAAGTGAAGTTCACCCATGGATTTCAAAAGGGAAATGTACCAGGATTTGTTACTAAAAAATTTTCTGTTTTAATTAATAACTGCTTAAATAGCAATTTGCATATAGTTGCAATTTTTTGTCGACTTCTCCAAAGCATTTGCCATAAAACTTTTGGAATGCTTAAGGTCATTGGCATACAGGTACAGTTCTAAATTGGTTTCCGCAGTTACCTAGAAAATAAACTTTTATGGTAAAATAGGGAGCACTTATAGTAAAACAAAAAATGTCACTACTGGTGTCCCCAAAAGGGATCCATATTAGGACCGCAATTTTTATATTATATACGTGAACGTCATTAATAAATATCTATTTAAAGGGTTTTACTAATGATGTATGCTGACGACCTTGTACTACTAGCAATACATAGGAACTTAACCCGTCGCAACACAAAATATGAACACTGATTTTAGGAATCTACAGTGCTGGACTCATGATCGGGAACTAGTAATCAAACGTTGAAAAAACCAAAATTGTTCAATATGCATGCCTTTAAATTCAAATAGAATGATGACGTTCAATTAATATTTCATGAGGCAAAGTGTATACATAATTTGAAACTACGGTACCGGACCCCCGCCTGTGAATGCGTACAACAAATTAAATCTGGGGCATACCATATGTATTTGGGTGTTTTCTTGATCGTGAGTTTTCGTGGAAGCCACACGTGGACTACATTTGTTCGAAACTCCGCTCGTGCGCATATCAATTGTATAAACTAAAACCATTTTTGTCTGATGATATGCTAAATTTTAGTTATATTGCATTTGCTGAATCTATTATTTCATATGCGTTGCTCTCATGGGGAAGCCCCGTCTTTTCATATAATAAACACGTTGATTCAAATTCAAATACACTATAAAAATAGTTTCCCCTTAAAGTATTACCAATAGCATCAAAGAAAAAGATGACGTTTTTGTGAGTTGCTTTATACTGCCGTTAAAAGCCATTTTTTAATTATGGGGTTGGTTTTAAAGTATTATTTTAATAATGAACATAAAAACCATATTTCCATAATAAGGATTGAGACTTGTTAGTAAAGGAAAATTCCGTTGTTCCAATGCCGAAAACAAACGGGTTGAGCGTTGTTTACATTATCTTATACTAAAGTTTTTTAATTCATTGCCGGCTGAAATTTTTCCTTGGAAACAAAATTTCATTAATAAAGAATAGAGTAAAATCGCACACCGGGAACACCTTCCTTCATGCTCGATTTAAGTCATTTTCAGTCCTATTTTCTAGATGTTTATGTTGTTGAAAACGAATCTGTGTGGCAGGTAAAGATATTATTAATTTATAATATTAGTGATTCTTGTATATTCTATTTTTGTATGTTCTTGTAAAGGGTTGTAGTATTTATGTTTTGTAATTGATTACCTATGTAAGCACCATATATTCATTTAAAAGTTTGGATGTTTTTTATTTTTATTTCATTGTATTAAGCCTGACGCTACAAATGAAATGTAATAGCATTAATAATTATGTAACCCACTGATGAGCCATTTGGCTTAGTGGGAGGAAATGTATGTGAATATTGTTCCAATTTAGTTTTTTGCTTCAAAAAAAAAAAAAAAAAAAAAAATTATTATTATTATTTTATTGGATGTATTTCATACAAACTCGGTCAAAACCGGAGCTAACATGTTGTACGGACTTACGTCAAGTACTTCCATGTGTATCTATACTAGGGAAACGCCAAAGTCGTTGTTAAACGAGTGAGTTAGCCAAGTGTTTTGACTTCTAAAACCGGACCGTCTGGTCACCTTACAGGAACTCACTCTGCTTGCCACAATAATTATTTAAATTGAACATTCAAAATGCGAATCGTATTCAAAACGTATAAGCGTGAAACATTAACAAATTTCCAGGATAAAACAAAATCACCTAATTTTTTTTTCCCATTTAACCCCCCTCAAAAATAATATGGGGGTGTAAAAATATAAAAAAAGTTAGAACTGACGGGTATCGAACCCATCCATCCGTGTGGTAGGCAAAAATGGTTACCACTAGGCCATGCAGGCCACGTCAACCTCGTCCCGCTAACTGTTTTCAAAACAAATGCCATCGTATTTTTAAATCACATTTTTATTTATTGTAGGATTAAATCGCAATGGATCTAGCTGATTTTGTTAACAGTCTTAGTAAACTCGTACCGGATGTCTGTTTAAAATTTCAGCCCAATTCTGTTCAGCGGTACGGCTGATTTTCGACGTACAGACAGACAGAATCACAGAATAAGAGCCGTTTGAGTTGAATGGAGACACTCAGTCGCTCTGCTCCCTCGTTTAATTACATACCTACATTATTACTTTGTCTTAATTCTAACTAAAATAAGTCATTTATAATATAGTTTGTAGATGATGTTTTCTTTCTGCTGTGTACGGTCGTGGCCGATTTCTCGTCGCCATCCTAGCATTTGCTCTTCGGACTATGGGAAACCACGAAAACCATGTCAGGATGGAAGCTGTCTCGGGAAACTCGAAGTATCATTCTTAGTTTAAATTTACGAACTATTCTACACGTGTTGAGTATTACTGCCTTTTGAGTTTTCCCATGTAAACATTGGGTTTGGGAAAATCTAGTTTGTTTAATGCTTTCTGTAGCTTCTTCGGTATGATGCCATTAGCCGAGATCACGTATGGGATTGTATTTACCTTTTTTCTGTTTCCACATCTTCTTGATCTCAATTGTAAGTTTTACTATACTTTTTCAATTTTTTTTTCCATGTAGTCTCGACGTTATGGCACATTGGACAGCAACGTCAATAAGGGTAGTTTTTTTGTTCTTCTTGTCAATTATAATTATATCCGGTCTGTTGTGATGTATAGTTTGGTCTGTTATAACTGTGTGGGTCGTAATATAATTTGAAATCTTTGCTATTCTAGTACTTTCTCCGGTTGTATTTGTAGTAGGTGTGTGGGGTATCAATGAGGTTGTACTTGATTGGCTAGTTTTTTGGGGAATAATGTTAGCTACTTGGTTTTTGTCTGGGAGAGGTAATCCCCTTTGACATAGTGACTGGCACCCGGAAAATGATATGTTCGATTTTTCACTCCTTACACTACATTTTCTACATTGATCGTTTACTGTCGCATCTTGTATAACGTTTTTTATAATTTTTCGTTGCAATCACTCTGTCTTGAAAAGCAGCATAAAAACCTTCTGTTTCCCAAATAGTTCCCCGTTGTTTAACCACCTATTTGATGCTTTAATATCTACGTGACCTTATGTAGTTTTATCATAATGTCTCTTGTGTAGGGTCTTTTCTGAGAGACGTACTCTTTTGAAGCGTCAGTTATGAGTTTCCCTTGTAGATTGACATTTTCGTTTGCTAGATTGAGTGGAGTTAATGATTTGTCAGCTAGCACCACAGCCCTATGCAGTGTTGATTGGTTGCTCTTTGTAAAAAAAAATTCTTAAAAAGTCTATTGTTTATAATATAAGTTGTTCAGATCGATTAGGCCTGGGCCTCCTTGTTTTCCTGGAAGTGTCAATCTCTCTATTGCTGATTTAGGATGATGCATTCTGTGTTTAGTAAGTGTAGTACGAGTTAATATTTCCAACGCGTGGGGTCTGTCTGCGTCCATTTAATGATTCCGAATGAATATGTCATACTGTATAGCATATGTATTTATTGCTGTTTATCTTGCTTTTACCGTTTAGTTTCGTCTTGAGGATAGATTTTAGTCGCTTCTTGTATGTATCTTCAATTTTTCTTTCATTACTTTATGGGTTTAATTCTGGCAGCTTGTGAGAATCCTAAATATTTGTATACTTCGTTATCACCATTACTCCAATCCTTTTCCATCATCTAGCTGGAACTCTTCTGCCTGCGTAACCTTACCCCTTTTTGATATGTACGTCTTACACTTGTCTACTTTAAACTCCATGCAGATATCTTGACTAAATTCAAATGAAGTATTTGATTAAACTGTTTAGTTGAACAAAATTTGATCATATAACTTTAGATCATCCATGAAGAATAGGTGAGAAATTGTGTGACATACCATATTATTGTCCTTAATTTTAAATCCGTATGTTGATTCGTTAAGCATATGCGACAGTGGTTTTTAAAGACAGACAAAACCATAATGCGTTAAATGAGTCACCTTGGAAAATGCCACGTTTAATTTGGATATGGATCTGTAGTTATCTGCTGGTTTTTCATATTTAGTTTTAGTGTTGTTCTCCATGTCTCATTACTGTTCTTTCAAAAAGGGTTTAAAAATTACTGGATTGATTTTATATATTTGTAAAATCGGGAAAAAGCCCTGTGTGTGGTGTTGAGTCATAAGCTTTCTTGTAGTCAATGTAGTTTACGTGAATATTCCTTTTCTTATTGTGTGTCTGGTTTATTACAGTAGAGTCGATAATGAGTTGTTCTTTTTCATCCCTGGCGAGTTCTTACGCATCCTTTTTGTTCCTCGGCCATGATATTGTATTCTTCGCAATGCTTTTTTACTTTATTTGTTATGCATGAAGTCAATATTTATATATAGTTGGTAGACATGTAATTGGCCGATATTTACTTGGGTTTTTTCGTGTCATTATCTTTTGGTTTGAGAAAGGTACTCCCTTTAGTAAAGAATTTCGGGTATTTCTTTTAACTCCATTTATAAACTCGTTGAGACCCTTTTCTAATTTGATTGTGAGTAGTATTGAATTTCTTATACTAAAAATTATGAATATTATCATTACCTGGTGCTTTCCAGCTATGTGTAGCACTGATTGTCGACTTTAAATTCATCAACAGTTTTTACATTCGAATCTCATCTCATTAACATCGTCATCCTAGCTCTTCGTCTTGAATCCATTTGCATCCTTGTTGTGTGCTACCGGGTTACCCCCTATTCCTGCCCAAAACTCTTCTATCTCCGTCTTAGTTGGGTGCTCCATTTTCTGTTATTTCTTCGGTACAGATAGTTTTTTGGTAAAACTGTTTTTTTCCCTTTTTTTTGAACATTCGGTTTTGTTCTTTTCTAATGCTACATTCTCTATATCTTTTTAATCTCTTAGCAAGACACTTACTTTTTGTTTAAGTGTATCCAAATATTCGTGAATGAATTTTGTCCAGGTGTTTCATGTTTTGTGTGAACCTTGATTCTTTCAAATATATTTTGGCAGTAGAGTACCACATTTTTAGATCGATTACCCATTCGCAATTGTTCCAATCTCCGATATCTTTCCTAAACTCATCGATTCTACCATTAGTCACTGTTCCCATTTCGGAATTTTTTCTTTTTGTTTGTCTTTGAAGAGTGCAGATTTTACCTTAAGCCCAAGTATCTAAACACTGCTACAGCTGCACAGTAAATTGCCGCATGAACGTCTGCAAATGATAGTTCGTCTTGTGTTTATTTCTGATAAAATATGTGTGTTCATTATGTGTACCGCTGTCTTTCATTTCCCTTTGAATGCTTGGTTTAGGTATGTATGGTCTTTTGTTTTGGGTTTTACGTGCGCAAAACTCTGACATGGCTGTTGCAAAAGCTAAAGCTAGGATGTTCTTTAGATGGATAATGTCAGGTGTATTTTCTAATACGTTATTCATATCTACCTCTTGTGTTTGATCGTTTTAGTCGTTCTGGGTGTCTTGATCTTCTTGAATGGGGTTGGCATTTCTAGTGGTTCTGGACGTTCTGGTAGGTCTGGTTGTTTTGGTAGGTCCGGACGTTCTGGTAGGTCTGGACGTTCTGGTATGTCTGGACGTTCTGGTTGGGCCCGGAATTTCTGGTATAACTTATAGATCTGGAAGTTGTAGCAGGGAATGGCAAATTTCCGTAATTCTGGAAGTTCTAGTATTTCTGGTATCAACTGTCTTCTCTTCGCTGTCCTCTGTCGATGTACCCCCGTTATCATCTTGATGTGCTTGTAGTTCGTCTTTCACTTCGCGTCTTATTCTAGTTTAAAATGTTTTTTGGTAACATTTTATTTTTTAAATATAATTCTTCTTTGGTCGGCTATTCTCTGCGCACTTACTTCTAACAATGGATATTCACGTTAAACTCTCTATGGAGCTCTTGTCGATAACCTATTAAAACAGTCTCTAATAAAGTTACCCCAAAAAGCTACGCATCCCCACACATGTTCATATCTTCTGTCCATTTGATGCGCTGCCTCATTTTTTCCCGCTTTGGTGGTCTGAAGTGAATTCACCGCAGAACGTCCAGTGTCTGTTATTCCCTACTTTCCTTGTTCTAGATAAATTATTCTACTATCTGTCAAAGTCACATATTATTTGTTATTGTTTATAAAGTCAATGCCCCTTAAAAAGAATTAAAAACACTTTTTTCAAAGATTCATCAAATTTTAGGGCGGTGATGAGGTCTTCGCTTCTCAACCTCCTTGCCTTTTCGTTTTGATAAATCTTTTCTTATTTGACGAATTAAGAAGACTTCAATCTTCTCGATTCTGCAAAATAATTAACGGTGCTTACGTAAAATGCTAAATATTATACTATTTTAGATATATTACTTTGCTGAAGTTACAAATAATGCCTCTAAATGAATATATGCCTACCACTAACTGTCAAAAATTAACAAAATTCAACTGTTTCAATGTGTGGTAGGTAAAGATATTATTAATTTATTATTATTATTATTTTATTATTATTATTACTATTATTATGATGATGATTCGTGCGCTAGACTCCGGACGGTGCAGACGTGTATCGAGCTCCGCTGCGCTGAGCCATATTCGTCATGTCGTTTGTGTGCGCGCTAGAAGAGTGCAAGAGAAAGTTACCAAGTGATGGTGATTACGTTGATTGTTTTAACTGTGATCAAAAGTATTACTACGATTGTGCGGGCATAAGGCAAGCTACGTATAAAGCGAAAGGAAAGAAGAACAAGCAAGAGTGGCGGTGTCGTGATTGACGCACACCTAAGCCTGTGGACACTTCTTCGAATGTGACTAGTGGTGAAGGTGAGTTAGCCAAGAGTTTTTCCGAGTTTCGTACCGAGTTTCACGACTCCTTCAACGCATTGCGGGAAGAGATACAAGGTATCAAAGACGAACTGGCGTGTGAACTTAGGGAACTTAAATCGGCCGTTGTCACGTTAAAAAAGCAAAACAGTGAAAAAGATCGTGTTATTGAGGCATTGACGGCACATGTTCATTCGCTTGATCAATATAGCAGGAATAAAAACTTTGAGTTGGAAAACGTTGAAGAAATCGATGAGGAGATGGTCGAAAATATTGTTCTTAATTTAGCTGGGAAATTAGACATTGAACTGGTAGCAGACGATATCGAGGCAGCTCATCGGTTGCCTACAAGGAACAAGGCTCGACCTCCGCGGATTATCGTTCAGCTTGCAAGTCGCAAGAAGCGAGATCAATTCATTGATAAGCGACGCACAGAGTTTACAAGCAATTCACTCACCGGTGGAAGTGGGAGGGCTGGTAAACAACGTGTTTACATTAATGAAAACTTGACCCCGTTTTACAGGGAACTTCTCTGGAGAGCGAAAACACGTGCTAAGGAGTTGGGTTTTAAATACGTGTGGTATAGCCGGGGTAAGATTCTTGTAAGACGGGACGAGAGTGCAAAGCAAGTTATAACAATAGTTAATTTTGCTGATCTAGATAAGCTGTCTGTCAGTGAGACCAAGGGTTGACTCTCTAGTTTGCTCTGTGTGTTGGTCTACAGGTAAAGTTTGTCTTGATACAGAGATAACTTTATTGAATGGACTTTTGGAAGCAAAGAGAAAGAGATAAAATTAACGCTGATGTAACGAATGATCTTGATTCATGGTGTGAAGAGTATTGTGGTGGCCTTACAATAATACATTTAAATATTAGATCAATTAATAAACATTGGGACCAAGTGCTTGTTACGTTGCAAAACCAGTTAAATAACTATCATGTTTTAATTTTAAGTGAAATAAATCTTAAAGAAGAGAGCAATTGTTTTGAAATTGATGGCTATAATCGTTATTATAAACTAAGGGAAGGGAGAAGAGGTGGGGGGTTGGTGATATTTGTTTCAAATGTTATTAAATTCGAATGTTACAATACATCATTTGTGAACTTTGAAGGACTATCTGGCAAATTAATTTTAGAAAATAAAGTTGAAATAGCTTTGCTGTGCATCTATAGGCCCCCCAATAATGCATCCATATAGGCTATGATTTTATTGAGGAAATTGAAAATTATTGGGAGCGGGTTGGCGATAAATACGCAGTGTCTATTGGTGATGTCAATATTGACATTCTCAAGCAACGTGATGACGTAGTTCAATTATATGAGGCGGGTCTTGCTGCAAAGCGATTCATTCCTTGTATTACAGTTCCTACGCGGGAGGAAATCGTTAATGGTAGGTTAAGCAGTACGTGTATTGACCATGTTTATTTACGAGGTATCGAGGCTAACATACGTACGGCCGTTTATACGTCAAAAGTCAGTGACCATTACATGATAATCGCATCAATACGTGTAGGAGAACAAGGTGATGATTCCGAGGAAACAATAACAATAAAAAAATGTTTGAACGAAAATATACTGCTAACTCAATTAAAATCAGTACAGTGGCAAGAAGTAATATCGAGTAATAATTGTTGTCAGTTGTACGATGCTATATATAATGAATTCAAAGCGGCATATGAGAAGACAACATATCATAAAAATAATAAAGTTAAATGTCGAAATAATAAGAAGTGGGTAAGCAATGAACTTTTAGAGTTAACAAAGGAAAGAGACAAATTGTTTCGAAAGTGGAAAAACTGTAATGAATTAAATGTCTTAAAAGATATTTATAGACATGAGTGTAATTGTTTCAGGAATAAAGTAAATAAGAAAATACATGCTGCAAAAATCCAATATTATAAAAATTTAATCAACGAAAATAAACATAATATCAAAGACACGTGGCAGTCAATTAATGAAATAATAGGTAAGCGGAAAAAAGAGTCTGTGGATGTAGTTATTAGCCGATTCCTGGGGAAGACAGAGAGTGAAACTGTTATCGCAAATAAATTTGCGAAATCGTTTATTGATGAGGTTGATAAGAATATACACAACTGTGAAGTGCAGTGTGTACGTAACGAGTTTGGGAACGATGATAGGTACAATCACCAACCCCAATCTATGTACATACCTCCAATCGATGAAGTAGCGGTTAAAGAAATTATCAACAACATGAGTACAAATAAGCAAGCAGGCATTGACGGTATACGAGTTAAAAAGACCTGAAAAATATTTCTAATGAGATAAGCCCGGTAATTGCGCGTTTAATTAACTTGTCTCTAACCGAGGGGTGGTGCCGGAAAAACTGAAGACCTCCATTGTTAGACCCCATTTATAAAAAGGGAAATCACCTTGAATACTCTAACTATAGACCAATTGCCATTTTGCCAAGTATTGAAAAGATAATGGAAATATATGTTGCCAATTGTTTAGTAAAATATTTAGAAAAGTTTAATATTATCAATAAAAATCAATACGGATTTCAAAAGGGGAAAAGTACTTCAGATTTGCTTGTAAAATTTGCCGATTTAGTCAACTCTAAGCTTAACAAAAACTATCACATTTTATGTATGTTTATCGACTTCACTAAAGCTTTCGATACGCTGAATCACAAAAAAATGTTGGTTGCTCTGGAACGAATTGGCGTTAGAGGCCCTCTTTTGTTATGGTTTAAAAATTATTTTTCAAATAGAAAAATTATTGTGCGAGTAGGAGAGTGTGTGAGTGAAGCCAGAGTTTGCTCAACAGGTGTACCGCAGGGATCTATTTTAGGGCCGGTTCTGTATTTAATATATGTTAACTGTATGGTACATTACATAAGTAAATGTTTTACTTTTTTCTTTGCTGATGACTCAGCATTGGTAGCAATTCACAAAAACATAAAAGTTGCTGAAATATATTTACAGGAAGATTTTATTAAAATGTTAAGATGGACACACGATGAAGGCCTTATCATTAACTCAGCTAAAACAAAGATTGTGCATATTTCTTCACCTCACAATGCCGACCATAATGCTAATAAATATTATAACTCATTCCTTTGATTGTTTGCATGATTCTGTTCATCATATGGATGGTATTATCATAAACTGTAATTGTGTAAATAAAATAGAATCTGTTTACAGTCATGAATATTTGGGGGTGGTGATAGACCAAAATTTTAGTTGGGATGTTCATATAGAAGAAGTGAGTAGACGGCTTAGATCATGTGTTCATCAGATTTATAAACTAAAGTATGTACTTCCTTATACTCTACTCCGAACCGTATACATTGCACTTGCTGAGTCAGTCATATCATATGCCCTGCTTGCATGGGGCAATGCATCATTTTCAAATTTAAAATATATTATTTCACTGCAAAATAGAATGGTTTGTTTAATATCCCCTTATAAGAAAAATGGTACATGTATCACAACTTATGATTTATATAGATATTGTAATGTTTTACCTGTAAATGTACTGTTCACTTACAAATTATTAGTTAAATTTTATTATGATAATTCGTTTAAAACTATTGTTAATCATAATGCAAATACTCGCGCCAGGGAGGCAGAGTATTTGATAATACCACCTTACAACAATAAGTATGGGAAAAGAGCTTTGCAATACAGTGTACCTTTTACTTTTAATAAAATTCCCAAATATTTACGAAGTATAGATCAAATAAGTAGGGTAAAGAATGAGTTAAAAGTGTTTTTGTTATATGAAACAGACATTGCATGTAAGTGGGATGCGTAGTATTTTTAAGTTTCATTTTCAGTGTATTATTATTTGTTCAAGTTTTCTGTATGTTTTTTGGTTCTAGGTATTTTGTTGTTTTTCCCTTGTACTTATATCAATATTATAAAGTCTGGAGTCTGGGTTATTTTTATTAATTGTCAATGTTTTTTATCCCCACAGCTAAGCCGCTTGTGTGGCTTGTGGGACTCGTTTCCATACTGAACTAAACATGTATTTAAATATGTACTTCCAATAATAATAATAATAATAATAATAATAATAATAATAATAATAATAATAATAATAATAATAATAATAATAATAATAATAATAATAATAATAATAATAATAATAATAATAATAATAATAATAATAATAATAATAATAATTTATTATTATTATAACAAATCTGGGGTCATCGGTTTATGTGACTGAAAATTTTTACACAGGATTATCTGACCACAAAAGTCAGATTATAACTATACACACAATGAATTCATATGGAAGCAAACACAATTCAAAAAGAAAATTAATTGTAGATCATTCAATTAGGAAAACATTGAGAATTTCAATGAAATTCTGATGAAGGAAAATCAAGGAATCATGGCAGGGGGTGTATAATGCAATCAACACAAATGAAAAATATAATTGTTTTCTAAGAACATTTAAAAATCATTTTGAGTCAGTTTTTCATAAAAGGCAAAAACAAATTGAGCAAAAAAGGAAGGGATGGGTAACAAACAAATTAAAAAATACAAGTAAACAATTAAAACTATTACATTTACAACTAAAATTTAGTAAGAGTACCATTATAAAAGAAAACTACAATGAGTTAAAAATATAAAAATGACTTGAAGGTAGCAAAAAGCAATAGCAACACACGATTTATTAATCAATCTTAAAAATAAAAGCAAGGCGGTGTGGCATATAGTAAAAAATGAGACTTATTAAGACTGAAACAAATGGAAGGGGGTAAATAACATTGAACTCAAACATAACAATAGGTCAACTAAAAAACTAGGAAAACGCTTAAGTCCCGCCGCGTTGTTGGATGAGCGTAATTGGTGCATTGAGCTGCCATGTGTTATGCGGATTTTCTGTTGTTTTGTGAGAAAATCCTTACTAAGTTGAAGATTAAAAAAAAAATTAAATTAAATAAAATACAAAATTAACTTAATTTTTAATTTTTTTAATTAAGGGGAATCAACCGGGTCGTTGAACGTCCAAAAACCTTGTTTTTTTGTTACGGCTATTTTCATGTGTATTATAAAAACTTGAAAAAAAATGGTGAATTTTTTGGGGGGGAATTGGAGGGGTATTTGGGGGTTTCGATACCTTATATTTATGTGTTCTAATTCAAATCGTGAATTAAAACTACTGACTGAAACCAGATCAAATTTGGCACGCATTTAGAGTAAAGTGTTATAATTGCTCTGACTGCAGAAAAATTGAAATTTGTGCAATGGGTTGACAACTATGAATTTTTTCGCGTACCTCTACGAATTTCATATAATTTAGTGCTCGTTTCGTACACTGACGTTACTACAGCAAGTGACACACGTTATATAGGTCCCAGTCAGACTCTTGGCACGAACGTGCACTTTCCAACGAGGTATAACACTTCAAAATTGGTCTAGGCACTATCGAGATCGAGCTGAAGTTCCGAGTGCATTGCAAAAACTTGAAATATTTCTCGCGGATCAGTCGTGGCGAGGATTCGACGCGTCCAACCACTGCCGCTCAGTGCTGCCGCTCATGGTTTCTCCAGCGAACTATCTCTACTTCGCCTCGTCTTCTGACTGAGCGAAGCGATAGTATCATAGAGAGTAAAGATGACCTTGGTCTAACGCCAGAGCAGTGACACACACTACAGAGTATTACTGGAGAGCGAGCAGCGAATAATGTTGTTTGCGTACGTTGTGATGACGGAATAAAAAAAGAAGCGAACTAAACTTACTGAACTTGGAACTAATTTTTCAACGATTTATGTAGCATAACAAAACGTCATTACAGACTGTGGTTCCCAACCTTTTTCAACTCAAGGCACCCCTTTGCTACATTTAATAATTTCGCGGCACCCCCTTCAGCCAAGTAGTATTTAGCATGTCTGGTAAACAAAATACAACAAAATTCATCAATTTGATGTCAATTGTTGACTATGTTTAGTAAAAATAAATTACGTTTCAATTTGCTAGGAAATATAACTTGATTTGCTAGCTTTTCACCACAGACAATACACCAAGTCTTTCTACACACTTTCTACTACTCTAGGTCTTTCTTTACCACCCCACCATGTGAATCCCATCGCTAAGTAGTTGCCGTCATCGGCGTCATACAACCGTGTTTTCACAGATTCTTATTAGCATCACTGCTCCCGCATTTTACTTATTTATGCAAACATTAGTTTTTACACGTCATTTCAATCCATTCACTATTGGCCATTTTGGGGGTGGCAGCTAGCATAGGAATCGAGATCAGCATCGTTGCTGCGTGATTACGCAATATCCATTTTTCAATTGGGACCATTTTGAATGAAAACTATGGTAATCAGTTGATTAGCTAGTAGAAGTAGCCTATAATTGTTTTTCTTTGTGTAAAATTCATTATTTACTGTATTTTTTATATTTCAAAAACTACTTGTTTTTACTGGTATGTACAAGGATTTTGCGGCACCTTGGTTGGGAACCACTGAATTTATTCATGAGTTACAAGGTTGCTTTACCAATAACAATTGTCAGTGATACCTAACTCGTAGCAGTTTTTCTAATTTTTGTGGTAGTGCCTGTCAAAAGCTCAAAACTGACCTGAAACCGACAGAGGTATAGCCTATATGAGGTTACCGACAGTGTCGGTTCGAGCGCTAAGCGCTTGACATTCGGGAGGTCTCGGGTTCGAATCTCGCTGAGACCGGCAATCCTGACTGAAGGTTGTTTCCGAGGTTTTTTTAGTTGTAAATGCGAATGCAGGGGATTGAGTCCTCTTAAACAACCCTCGAACGTTCCTTGCCTAACTACCCTAAAGGCTAAAGACGGCACTGTGCCCTACAAAGGCTATCTCGCTTGGCGAGAAAAAACAATAACATATATAGATTTTATTTATTAGGTAACTCGATACACTTAAGACTAATTCAGTGTGTCAGCTACCGACAATCATGACAGTGCATTTTTCAAATGTTTACCCATAAGTCAGAAAAAACAAAACCCTAGATTGGATTATCTTGCCTAGGGATTTGTAAAATGTTGGATGTTATATAATCATATTCACAACACATTCATATCAACATAACTTGTATTATTTTAATGCTTGGTCAGGCAGAAGAAAAGTTTAAAATAAAGACTGCTTATTATATCCCCAAAAACTCTGTCAAACAGACGTAAGCTCAGCTCAGATATTTGTAAGCAGCACTTTACTTTCGTGTTGATCTCAAAATACCGAATGGACAAAAAATAAGAATAATGAGACGAAAAACTGCAATCAACAACAATAAATACATTCACGTAAGGAACACTGTCCATGAACAACTTGACTCGTTTTCACAAACAAGGTGAAAAATATGTGATGGTAATTGGGAGGTTAGTCAAAGGTGTGAGGTACTGAAGCCCATACCATTCCCTTAATTAGAAAAATATATATTTGAATACACATTCAGACAAGACTCGACATAACTGGTGACTTACAGTGTCGTCCTCCTAAATTTAGGCCTCATCATTTTAAAAGTGCAGATCTATCTCTGCTGCCGATAATAAACTGTAATGGAATGCGCGTGATTTGTCAGATAATAAATCAAGTGTCGCAGGATGGCCAGGCTAGTCCCCACCCAGCGCTCGGGTTTCAAGGCCACGCATGCACTCATATCGAAATAAGCTGACGCACTCAACACAGTCTTCTGACGTTCTCAACAGCCGACTCGGGCCGAGTATAATGGTCCTTTGTTCATGCCTGACATATAAAACAAACAAACAAGACACTTGGCTTTCTAAGATTCTTATTTATTCGTTTCCGCGAGATTTATTGAACCATGGCCCCGGGTTCGAAATCGTCTCGGGATATATTTTTGAAATGATATTGTCGAATTGCACAACGCCACGGCAAAATTAAGTTAGCCCCGCCCAATAAGAAATATGACCATTGTTTACATATGTTATTTATTAATATCACAGTGTGTACACGCTGTACTCTTTGTGTGGTATATATCAACGCAAAATTATTAGAATGAAAAAAATAAATGGTAGCGAAAAAAATGCAATAAAGTTTACGTAGATGTTTACTTTGTGTAAAAATATGTCTTTATATGGAGCATGTAAAAGTTATTTTATTCCACTGTAGTAAACAAGAACACTTTTCTTCATTGCCAGTGTTTGAACTTTTGCTTTGATTGAAATATCTAATTGCTTAGGAACCTGACATTGCCCCCCTCCCTCCTTATAAAGTTCAGCCTCGGAGATGAAGTACACGCGAAAAGTGATTTATGGATGAACGTAGTGAGCTATGCGAGAAGACATCAATTTGACTAAACACATTTAAAAAGCTTGGGTTTGATTTAGTTTTCGTGTTTATGGCTATTCGACCACGTTTTTCTATTTTCCAAAATATGCAACCAAATCAAAATATAGTGAATGGCTTTAAAACCTGGCTATTTTAGAAAATCAAAAGTATTTTTTTTTCAAATTTTTATGATCCGGTACAAGGCTAATATCGCCATCTCAAAATAATTTCAAATTTCAATTCGTCAGGGCACACCATTCAACTTTGGATGTTGTTCTTTTGTGACATTAATTTTCAACTGGTTTTCTAGGGGCTGGTTGAGAGAGTTTTTTTTAACATTTGTCGTTCCTGCGAATTTTTTCGTTTGGCGGTACAAATCGGTACAAAATATCGCCAAACGAAAAAATTCACTGGAAAGGCAATTGTTAAAAAAAATCTTTTTTCTCTCAATCAGCCTATAGAAAAACAGTTGAAAATGAATGTCACAAAAGCACAACACCCTACGTTGAATGGTGTGCCCTGGCGAATTGAAGTTTGAAATTATTTTGAGGTGGCGATATTGGCCGTGTACCGGATCAGAAAAAATTGAAAAAAATAGTTTTGATTTTCTTAAATAGCCAGGTTTCAAAGCCATTCATTATATTTTGACTTGGTAGCATATTTTAGAAAATAGAAAAACGCGGTTGAATAGCCCTATGTAACTTATTTGTTGGGCCGGTCAAACAGCAGAAATTTTAATGAATGCTATATTAAAATTTCTTAGAAACTTTTGAAATCTCTTGTTTTATAAGGGACATTTTCTGGATGCAACCGAAGAAATCATTCTTATCAAAAAAGCAAAAACAATTTGATTTCTTACTTTGCTGCATTTGCTTTCAATTCGCTCTCTGCACTAGCAAGCTTCCCGATCTTCGTATTTTCAGGAAACGTCCGCTGTATCTAGTTTTATCCTATCATTTATGGCGAAACCAGAGTAATATTTGCCATGAAAATCGTACTTTTCAGTATAATCTTAAATCCAAATATATGTTTGGAAAATTTGGCTTTTGGCTTTTGCAGGCCGACAACAGTGACATTTCAGAGCGCACTAATAATTACATAAAAAAATAAATTCGTATTTATAATGTACCCACTCAGTTACATAACTGATTTTCAGTGGGGGACAGTAAATATGAAGCCGAACAAGCCAACCCTGTAGGCGCTGACACCATCGACGAGCATTCAATGACCAACTATAGAGACCGCCGACCGGCATATTTTGAAGTAGAAAACACCGTCATCAGTCCTGCAAGCGCATATTCTCTCAAGGCGCGAATGCGAGCCACCATACAAATAAACAGAAGTCGGATCCCGTTGAATGACTATTCAATCAAAAATCGAGTTCCTGATCTCATGAGTTGCCCACACGTTTTTCGTAGGGTCTTCAAACATAAAAACCTTCAGAGCGATATGCTCATGCTCGTGTCCTTTCAAAAACGGCAAAGTGACATTTAAAATTGAAGGAATATAATAGTGCGTGTAGTCAATTTATTCCCGGGGGGGGGGGGGGGGGGGGCGAATGACAGTTCCCGGCATTGTAGCTGAATTCATCACTGATTGCAAAGACCTGACCTCAAGTTTTGGTGCCCAGCAATAAAACTCAAGTCACCAAGTCTGCAGAGTACAAAGGAGTGGACAAAGACGAACCAAAATTGTGCGTTTACGTGAAATAAGGAAATAATTAAAATCAACCAATTAACTTGACTAAAATATATTATAGATAAAATATTTATTAATTACACTTGGGCCATTGCGTTTGCATTGCCAGAGTAAAATACAGTTTTACACGTTGGTTGGGGGGGGGGGGGAGGGGGGGGGCGGAGATGTATCTTGGGGAAGCGTTGCCCCTGGTAAATTACCTTTCGTCATAAAAACATAGGAAGGCAGCCACCACCTAAGCTGGTCCCAACGCTGATTATGGGCCTGCCGCTACTGCTACTGACTTAGATATAAGTTATATGAAATTAATGTGCAAAGGAAGGAGTTCCTGGCAAAACTTGCAAGCAAGGCTTTGAATAGTTGTATATTAGAATGTTTTGTCATTATTTTGTACCTTGCTCATTATAATAGTGCGCACGCGCAATGTGTTGCAAAAATTAACAGTGTGTAGCAATGTATGTAGGCCTATTGCGTCGAAAAACAAAAAAAACAATTTAGTCCAATATGAGGTGTGAACTCTATACAATCTAATAGTTATATCACAATCATAGGTAATATTAAAAATTGAAATTGTGCATAATTTTGAACAAGCCTCGAAATATTGATATGAAGGGGCTATGCAAGTATCTATGTGCATAATACTGATTTAACAACAACAAATAATAAGAGCCTGATTGGTCACATAAATTATAATATAAATAGTTTTCAGTCATTATGGATATCCTGCTCCGATATGTATAGAGGTTACTTTTTTGTCGATAGGCTACTCCAATACGGAAATAAAGCAAAGTGAAAGGGCAGCTCTCGCGTCCTATTCGCAGGGAAGTGAACCCTATTCTTCTAATTCCCTGGTCTACCAAATTGGATAAAAAAATAAACAAATACTTGTCAAGCAGGCGGCTGATCTGACTACTCAACCTTACATTGGAGGAAGTATATGATCGGTCTTATTCCTTACTTGTATACTATTTTTAATATCGTGTCGATAACAAATCCCAGTCATCTTGTGTTGAGCAGCCATTGCTGCTGAGTAGGTCTCTGAAGCGAATCTGGGCTGGACTGTCTCCAGCCTGACGCTGTACTACAGATAGAGTGTGGCAGTGGCTAAAAGAACGGTACGCCAGCATTCCGTCGTTTGTTAATCCATAATTGCATATCTTGTCAGTATATAGGGGCCGATCACATACAGGAGGCAGTTGACGAATGTCACCAAACAGATAAACAAACAAGTTTCCGAATGGATAAACGGCTTGACCTGGCTTAGCTTGGCGTGTACGCTTATCGATCATCGCCATGAGTGTGCAGCCCAGCATAGAGTATTCGTCAATGATTAAACAATTTACTGAATCCATTTTGATTTGGAACTCACGTTCGCTTTTCCCCGATAGATTTGTAAATTTTTTAGCGTTAGTACCAATGTGAAGGGCAGAATGTATCGTCGAAGCATTTATGTTAAAGGCAGCTTCGCCAGTGGGTGCTAACAGCATGTAACTGTCGTTACCTAAAGCTTCACGCAGCATAGTTGTCATAGCTTTAATTAAAGTGCTTTTACCTGTACCAGCGGTACCTTGAACAATTAGTCTTTGAACTTTGTTATCGTCTGTTTCTGACTGTATAGAGTTTATTTGGTTTGAAAGAATGTCAAGCACCACCTGCTGTTCAGTACTATATGTTATTTCATTGGGTATTTCGTCATCGAGTTCCATTTCAATTTGTTTAATATCCGGCAAAAAGTTTGAAACAGATTCAATGGAAGGATAGTTTACAAAGGATTCTGTCCAAGGAAATGAGGTGTCAAATTCTCTTAAGCCAATATCGACTTGAACAGCCTGATCATTGGGGCCCATGCCAGCCAAGACCATCCACTCTTCTTGATCCCTTTCTGGATCTTCATCCTCCAACTCTTCATCCTCTTCCGGTTCAATTTCATTGGCCGCATCTTCTTCCGCAACCAGCCCGGAGTCTAGGAAAACTGTTTCCCATGACTGTTCAGTTGGGTTGAGTTCTATCTCACTGGTCCAAGGGACTTTCAACAAAACTTGTTGATGGTAATAGGATTCGTTCCTTTCGTGGTCGGGTCCAAGAGATAGTTTGGGAAATACCCTTACAACAGCAGGAGTTTTGCGACACACCCAGTGACCCTTCCAGTAATACTTGGATGCAAAATCAAGAAGACAGAGGTTTTGCATTGGTGCGGGACGAGTTGGATACATTTCAGATATTTTTTTGTTGGTGCCGTCTTCAGGTTCATTCGCGTCTGCAAGGGGCACCCATTGATCACCTCCAACATTAAGAGAAACGAAAGCGCGACTTGAATGGTAAAGCGGATATCCCATCAAAAGATGGCAGCATTCTTGCGCTGAAATATCGCGCTCGGCAAGAGATTGTATTATTAATTTTTGAATTGCAAGTTTAGCCGGGTCTGTATCTTTAATGTTATTTGTGAGGATGTTTTTTAATAGGTCATAAAATGATTTGGATTGTGGTTCACTTTTTGCCGCATACTTTGCAATGTAGTTTAGAACTGCATTCTTTGACATGACGGGTTGGATGTCCATGTTTGCTTTCCATGATTGAATAATGCATTTGTTGTAGCGATTTAAAAGAGGGTCATTACGTTCAGTTTGTAACACCATTTCATCTTTTTCGTCCGTTGACAAATTCGTTTCTTCGCAAAGAGGAAATGGAAAATGAAAACGACATTTGAGAACTGTCGAGTTCTTCTTGCGACGCAAACAATAGCCTTTGCTGCAACGGGTATGTCGTTGTACTTTGTTTAGAAGATGGATTAGATCAGCATCTTTGTCGACCACCTCACTGAATCTGATCTGGCATGGATGTACAATGGCGGGTGGCTCATTTAGACCAGGATTAATGGTAGAAACGAGATTGCCGAAGTAGTCTTTTATGGTAGATAATTGTTCGTGGTTCGTGAGGTCAATACTTTGTACATCTGGCGCGTCTTTCAGCCACAGTAAGCCGTGAACATGACTACTTTCACGGTGTTGCCATTCGTACCGAAACCAAAAGTCAGTAACATTAAATAATGGGCCAAGAACTTTGTTGATGTAGAAAGATGCTCGTTCTTGGAAAAACCACGAAACAATTAATGGGTTTTCGCATAGTAATTTCCGACGGAGATTAGTTGCAACCAGAGGTCCCATTTCTTGGAAATTTTCTCCTGGTGCAAGAATGTCGTATAGTTCTGGCCAATGCATATCAGCTGCACTTAAGGTAAAAAAAACTGTTGGAATACCAACAAATTTAACCATATCTTTTAACTCACTACTACGTTTGAACCAGTATGATTTTGTAATTCTTAGAGATGAAGCAAAGAACATTACTTTGTTTGCCAAGTTAGGATCTGTTTGTAGAATTTCTTTTAGTTGTCCAGCTGTCTTTCCATTGAGATCAACCTTTTTAACCAAAATATTACCCTGACTTATAGAGTTCCAACGTAAAATAGAGTTTAGGGCAAAGAAACGAAATCGATTATCGTGTGCAAACCGACCATCACGATATTGCATTAGATATTGAAAGTATTGTGTTGCCTTTATCTGTGTCTGACGTGAAGTGTCTCTGAGGTCACCATCTCCTGTAGGGAACAGAGTGGGGAAGGCTTGTACGATGTAACCTTCAGTGGTAAACTCATTAATAGGTGTATTTGAAACGGTTGGCCATGGAACAGTGTCGGGTTGAAGAGAACTCAATACGGTCTTTTTGGTTTATTGGCATAACTTGAGGAACGTTAGTGTATTCAAGACCTTCATCTACATTGACTTCATCATGTTCCTCAATTGTCGTGTACTGCAAGTCTCCGTATACATTGCCATTTTCTGGTGAAACTGATAGAGCGGCTTCATCTATCGAAATGTCTTTATAAAAACGGTTATGAGACTTCAACCATAATATAGCACGCCGAAGACGAATCGAGCATACGTTGAAGTCTGCAATGTTGTCGGAATGTGCAGAAGTGCGTCTAACAACAACAATTGATGATAAACTGTTTATAGAGTTTGGCAGATGTTGTGCAAATTCCGAAACATTTTGTGGGAAATTAATAACATTGCCGCTATAAGCGTATTGCTGTCCTTTGACTCTGTATACTGACACAACAGGATGGATGCGAGCAATTAAAAGACTTTCAATCATTGATAAACAAGATAATTCTACGGGTACAACTCCGGGGTCCATGTTGTTTGTTTTGGTGAACGAGGATGGCGATTTTGAACAGATATAACATATATTCATAACGTTTAATTTTAGGCCAGGAAAATTCCTTTGACAATTGTTACAGGTTTTCCAATTAAAATCATTCTGCATGTGCCTCTCGAAAGTTGTAACTTTAACATTGGCATTAGGTCCTGGAGGGAGTCTCCCTTCTTCTATGTTAATATCTCTAGATTGTTGTTGTTGGACATAAGTAATCCGTTGTAAGTTATTTGTCCTTCTCTGGTTTGTTTGAGAGGATGTTTCACGCGCAATAGCTTGTGTCACACGTTGTAAGCTCATTGCACGGCGTTGGGATTGTTTGAGAAGGTGTTTCACGTGCTATAGTCTCTGTCTTTCTTTGTAGGTCTAGTGCACGGCGTTGGGTTGTTTGAGAATGTGTTTCACGTGCAATAGCTTGCGTTACACGTTGTAAGCTTATTGAACGGCGTTTGGTTAATTGAGAAGATGTTTCACATGCAATTGCCTTCGTAACACGTTGTAAGCTTATTGCACGGCGCTTTGATGTTTGTTCGGGTGTTTCATTAAGCCGTGTGCGTGTGTTTCTCTCTAAACAAATCCGTTTTCTACTTTCGGTTTCAGTAGTTGTTTCGAGTTGCAAACGATCTCTACTTCTTTTCAGTTGCGCAGACCTTCTTTCTGACACAAGTTGAATAGATTGATTAGCTCTGGATGTTACCATTCGTTGACGATTTTGTTGGCATCGCAGAGCATATGCATCTTCATTTTCTCTTGCTCGAGACTCTAGCATACGAGTAGCGTCATCCCTAAGGCGACCAATGCGTTTGTCAGGGCTTTCGTTCTCTCGACGCTCTCGCATGAGTTGAGTTCTTTTTTCTCGTCGGACCTGCGCTGACTGCTTACGCGGTATATTCATAGTAAAAGTCCGTGCTGGTCAGAACCAGTCACAGACGGATGTAGATATGGGAGGAAAATGTCCGTGCTGGTCAGAACCAACCACAGACAAGTGGGGATATGGGAGGAAAATGTCCGTGCTGGTCAGAACCACAAACAAGTGGGGATATGGGAGGAAAAGGTCCGTGCAGGTCAAAACCAGCCACAGACGAATGGGGATTCGGGGGGAAATGTAAGCCTACAGACCCGAGCTGACAAAACCAGCCGGTCAAGACAACCACAAGATAATACGAAAAAAACGTAAATGCAGCCTATAGCGTACCAAATAAATACTGACGAATGTAAACAAAACACACAACTACAGCGCCTCAACTAATTTCGAATTGGATAACAAATAATCACCAATCAAGATTAGTTATAAGAAGGAGCAAATATTTCGTGAACTGTAGAAACAGAAGGGAACACGACCCCCAAAGACAAAACAACAACATTGGAGACAACAAAGCAAAACTCGGTCCATTGGACACACGAGTTTCTTTGGATGTGCTTTGGTTAAGTCACCGCCTGCTTGATGTAATTTTTAAAAAACGTAAAATTACAATCTGTGATAATTACCCTCCAATTACCCTCAAATTTTAAATGAATATATAAGTTTATAGAAGTAAGGTTCTGTGAAAAAAACATTTCAATCGGATAAAGCATGTAGGTGTTATAAGCCGAAGAAATTTTTTTTAAACTGAAAAAAGCGTAAAATCGCGATTTTTCTAAGAAATAATTTTTAGCTTAGGCTCAAATTTCATACGAATATATTAATTTATAAAATTAAGGTTCTGCGAAAAAATCAAAATAATGAGATAAAGCATGTAGATGTAGTAAGTCGAAGAATGTTTTAATAAATTTTAAAATTGTAAAATTGTGATTTTCATAAGAAATAATTTTTTGATTGCGCTCAAATTTCACACGAATATATTAATTTATAAAATTAAGGTTCTGTGAAAAAATCATTACAATCAAGTAAAGCATTTAGGTGTTATAAGCCGAAGAAGTTTTTTAAAAATCGAAAAAAATCGTAAAATTGCGATTTTCATGTGAAATAATTTTTTGATCGATTTCCCCCCCCCCGTGCAGTTCTTCGTTTAGAGATTACATAGACCTCCATAAAATTTCATCGCAATTGGATTATCGGTTTAGCCGGAATCGTGTTCACAGACACACAAAAATACAAAAAAAAAGAAAGAAAAAAAAAACAATCCGGATTTTTTTCTCCAGTGTAGTGAAATGGAATCTTCGCTTTGCTCGCTACGCTCGCTACGCTCATCCAATTAAGGTTCTGTGAAAAACTTATTACAATAGAATCAAGCATGTAGGTGTAATAAGTAAAACAATTGTCTTAAAAAAGAAAAAACCCACAAAATTTCTATTTTCATGAAAAATAATTTTTCGATTGCACTTAAATTTCACACGAATATCTTAATTCATAAAATGAAGTTTCTGTGAAAAAATCATTAAAATCGGATAAAGCATGTAGTTGTTATAAGTAAAATAAATTTTCAAAAAATCGAAAAAAATCGTAAAATTGCGATTTTCATGAGAAATAATTTTTCGATTGCGCTCAAAAATGTGGCAGTTCTAAGTTCAGAGATTTCGAAGGCCTCCACAAAATTTCATCGCAATTGGAGTATCGGTTTAGCCGGAATCGTGTTAACAGACAGACAAAAATACAGAAAGAAAGAAAGAAAAAAAAACATTCCGGATTTTTTTCTCCAGTGTAGTAAAATGGAATCTTCGCTTCGCTCGCTACGCTCGGTACGCTCATCCAATTACTTGAACAATGTAGTAAACGGGTTGTAGATACAATGACTTTTCGACCGGTGACTGAAAACGAGTTTGTAGACATAACTCGCAGTCTAGCAAATACTAGGGCGAGTGAATGGGATGAAATACCCACCAAAGTTATAAAGAAGATTATTCACACATTACTAGGAAAACGCTTAAGTCCCGCCGCGTTGTTGGATGAGCGTAATTGGTGCATTGAGCTGCCATGTGTTATGCGGATTTTCTGTTGTTCTGTGGAAAAATCATAACTAAGTTGAATTTTTTTTAAATTAAATTAAATTAAATAAAAAATTAACTTTAATTTATTAATTTTTTAAGTTAATTGTAATTGTTAAAAAAATAAAAAAATCGTAAAATTGCGATTTTTATAAGAAATAATTTCTCGATTGCGCTCAAATTTAACACGAATAAAATATGAATTCATACAATTAAGGTTCTGTGAAAAAATCATTACAATCGAATAAAGCATGTAGGAGTTATAAGTCCAAGAAATTTTTTAAATTCGAAAAAAAATCGTAAAATTGCGTTTTTTATGAGAAAAAATTTTCCGATTGCGCTCAAAAACGTGGCAGTTCTAAGTTCAGAGATTTCGAAGGCCTCCATACAATTTCATCACAATTGGAGTATCGGTTTAGCCGGAATCGTGTTAACAGACACACAAAAATACAAAAAAAAGAAAGAAAAAAAAAAAAAAAAAACATTCCGGATTTTTTTCTCCAGTGTAGTGAAATGGAATCTTCGCTTCGCTCGCTACGCTCGCTACGCTCATCCAAAAAACTCCTCTCACTCATGTACTTAATTACTCTCTTTACACAGGGATGTTTCCTAACAACCTAAAATTGTATGTAGCCCTAGTGATTCCACTACACAAAAAAAAGATGCAAAATAAATAAGTATTATAGACCAGTGTCACTCCTACTAATTTCTCAAAAAAATTTGAAACAGTGGTTAATGACAGATTGATTGATTTTCTAGATAAAAATGAGGTACTAATAGTAAATCTCAACATGTTTACCAAAAAACAAGTCAACAATAACGGCACTAACAGAATTTGAAAATCATGTACACTACAAAACCTTGACAATGGCAATTATGTCGTTGGACTTTTTTTGCGACTTGAGTAAAGCCTTTGATTGTGTTGGCCACAAGATCCTTCTAAAAAAAACTCGAATTCTATGGGTTAAGAGGACTTACATTAAAATGGTTTGAATCTTACTCGACAAATAGGAAACAAAAGGTTAAAATTAAGCATGAAAATAACATGGGAATGTGTATAGAGTATTTTTCTGATTGGATGGAAATTAAAAAGGGGGTACCACAAGGCTCCGTTCTGGGGCCAATAGCGTTTTTAATCTATATAAATGACACACAAATGTACATGAAATTGATTAAAATAACAATGTTTGCTGATGACATCACAGCATTAATTGTCCAAGACTGCCTTTTGAAGCTAGGATTAGAAGCACAAGTAAACTTTGAACGAATTCATTTGTGGTTATTTGCAAATACTTTGGCAATGAATATAGCTAAAACAAACTACATTCAATTCCGGCTAGGCCTACCTCAAAAACAAATTAAAAACTATCCCAAAATAGAGATAAATATTGTTGAAGTAGAACGAGCTATAAATATTCCCTTTCTTGGTTTAACCATTGATGAAAACTTAAATTGGGAAGCTCATTTAAATCAACTTAACCTTAAGATTAGGGTCTGCATGTTTTGCATTGAGAATAATTTATGAATCTGTTGGAGCAGAAATGGCTAAAGTAGCTTATCATGCATATTTTGAATCTAATGTGAGGTATGGCATACCAGTTTGGGGTAGTACAACGTATTTAGGAGATATATTTAAAATCCTAAAGAAGACTGTCCGTGTAATTGCTGGATTAGGCATCAGAGAATCCTGTGTAAATTACTTAAAAAATTAGAAATACGCACAGTACCTTGTATTTACGTATATATGAATTGTTAAAATTCATTGCTAAACATCCGATAGAAGCTTCAGTAAATAAAAATATGTATGTACATGCCACTAGGAATAAAGTAAGGAAAAATATTACATAGAAAGATGCAACACGACAAGAAGCCAAAAAGGGTCTCACAGGAGAGCCCTAACATTTTTAAATGGCTTACCCGAGAATATTCGAGCAGAAAAAGAAAATGTAGACAAATTCCTCCGAATAACTCAAAAGTACCTGAAGAAAAATGCTTTCTACTCAATTTCTGATTTTCAAAAGGGGGAAACAGTTAAAGGTACTAGTGGGGCACAGTAGGATAAATCAGGTTCACTAGAAAATGGTAAAATGATAGTCAAGCAATAGTATGTGATAGGATATTTATTTTAGTTAAGCGAGCGAAGCGAGCGTTTCCATTTGACTCTGCCGGAAAAATTAGTCACTGGTTTTGTTTGTTTGTTTGTTTTTGTTTGTTTGTTTGTTTGTTTGTTTGTTTTTTGTTTGTATGTCTCGCCATAAACGTTCGAACGGAGGCTCGGATCGAGTTGAAATTTTGACCATCCGCAAGCTTCGTTCTCGATTGAATGCCATTAGTTTTGTGGCAAAATCGTTCAAAAAGTTAAAAGTTACATTAAAGTTAATCAAAAGTTTTTTTTTCAAACTAAACGGCGACAAAATCTGAGACAGCCAAATCATTTAGAATGTCCGTCCGGTCACGAATATGTTAATTTTATTTTGATCCGATAAGTAGTGTAGATGGAAATTACATTATAACAAAAGTAACGTTGCCATGGCAACGAAAAGACGCGCGAAGTTTCTAATGCACTGCCACCTAGAAGTAATCAAAATACTTTCGAGGAAGCAGTCTATTATTTGTCAACAAAGAGTTTAAATAGTTTTCCCAAGGAGTCAAGGTCCTCTAGATGGCGGTGGATTTTATCCACAAAGTAAAGGTTACACACGGGTTTACCCAATTACCTTGGCAATAATAAAGAATATTGGAAACATGGCCCTGTTGACAGCGAACGTCGCAAATTTTAAAATTTAAAAAAATGTGCAATGTGGGTGTAGCTATAGCACGTGCTCGCTTATCAACGCGTCCAACTGAGCGTTTCCTAGTTTACATTTTATCAGACAACATGTTTTTACCATGTAGGATAGTTAATTGCAGTTACCATGCAGAGTTTTGTGTATTTATCCTATGATTGATGATTTTAAGTTTATGCACAGTGTGATAAGAAAATGGTTGTGTATGTGGACTGCATCAATTATTATGTGTTTAATATGAATGTAAATGTAATTTTTAATTTAATTTTAAGTTACTGACATGTAAAATACCCCCAACACATTGTGCAAGGGAAGGGGTCAGCTTTACGAAAATAAATACAAATACAAAAATACAAAAAATGATTTTAATTAATATCGTCAATGAATAAATACACTCATCCATTTATCCGGATACGCTTCGCTACGTTCATTAAATAGACTTAAGATCTTTCTTCCAACTAAACTCAAAAGCATGTTTGTACAACCCCTTGTATTTCCTCACTTTGACTACTGCAACGTTATTTATAATGACTTGACTGAAGACTTATCTATTCGACTTCAGCGGGCCCAAAATTCATGCGTACGTTTTATTGTGGGTATTAAAAATACGATCGTATAACTCTTAAGTTATAAAGATCTTCAATGGCTTCGTCTAAAAGATAGACGTAACCTCCACTCTGTCTGTCTCGTTCATCGCGTATTATCAACTTCTTTACCATCTTGCTTCCAACTTCACGTATCTCTATTCAAATCATCTCTCTAACACTAGATCAAGGACAGGTACTCAACTCATTTTCCCCGTTCACAGGACAAACCTACTCGACAATTCATTCACCATCAATGCAATTAGAACTTGGAACGCTCTACCGTCAAACATCATGGACACCCATATCAAAAGTTTATTTTTAGGAGTAAAATCCATGAATTATATTTTACAAAATGCCATGGGAATACTGAATAACATCTCTCTCTCTCTCTCTCTCTCTCTCTCTCTCTCCCCCTCCCCCCTAGTATTTATTAATAATTATATCTCCCTTCTACAGTAATGACGTTGCGCTAAGAAGAAAGAATGAGATGTGTTGTGTGAATGATTGTTGGATGAGCGTAGCGAAGATTACATTTCACTACACTGGAGAAAAAATCTGGAATGTTTTTTGTATTTTTGTCTGTTAACACGATTCCGGCTAAACCGATACTCCAATTGCGATGAAATTTTCTGGAGGCCTTCGAAATATCTGAACCTAGAACTGCCACGTTTTTGAGCACATTTGAATCGCAATTTTACGTTTTTTTTTTTTTTTTTTAAATTTCTTCGACTTATAACACCTACATGCTTTATCCGATTGTAATGATTTTTCACTGAACTTTAATTTTACGAATTAATATATTCGTGTGAAATTTGAGCGCTATCGAATTGTTAATTCTCATGAAAATCCCAATTTTCTGATTTTTTCCGATTTTTAAAAATTTCCTTGACTTATAACACCTACATGCTTTATCCGATTGTAATGATTTTTCCACAGAACCTTAATTTTATGAATTAATATTTTGGTGTGAAATTTGAGCGCAATCAAAAAATTATTTCTCATGAAAACCACAATTTTCCGTTTTTTTCCCCCTTTATTTTTTTAAATTACTATTTTTTTTCGATTTTAACAAATGTCTTCGACTTATTAATGATTTTTTTACAGAACAACAGAAAATCTGCATAACACATGGCAGCTCAATGCACCAATTTGGCAATTACGCTCATCCAACAACGCGCCTGAAAAAGCATTTGTGAAGCTTCCTAGTGTATTTAAATAATATAAATATTCTTAATAAAATTACTTTTGGACTTAAACCATTTTCTTTATGAGGACAAATTGATTTTTTTACTTTAAGTAAGCTTACATTATATTTTGTTTAGAATTGTATTTGCACTATCTATGAAATATTCTTTGTTTACTTTAATATCTAGGATAAGATGTAACAAATAAATTAAATTACTTATAGTTGTACAAATCTGGTTGGATCGAACATAAGGCTTCACTAGCCTTAATCCCACCTTAATAAAGACCTTAATCCACTGCCTCCTAGATGTTCGTCGTGGCTCCTCGTTAAGGCACTGCCTCCTAGATGTTCGTCGTGGCTCCTCGTTAAAAATCAATAGGCTTAGGTAGCCTACTTGGGCCCTAGTCTTGACTAGGCCACGAGCTAAGCAATATTACTTTCCATCAAGCAGTGGCGCGTGATAAGGGGGAGTCTGGGGCCCCCCTTATTGCCACGGGGCTTGGGTGGCACAATTTCCTTATTTCCCTGTAGTTCATGCAAAGAAAGGCCTACTTGTTTTAGATAATGGCATCCCGGTATCTTACAACTTCTTGCACGCACCATTGCCTATTATGAAGAAAAACACAGCTCAACTCTGGCATTATGACATTTTAATCGTATGCAGATCGTATGTAAACAACGAAAACAAAAGAAAGCTCTTGGGGACGGTAACTAGCGCTTTGGACAACAATTAACACTGTGCACATGGACAGGCAGGGTACGAGGAGCCACAGCCACGACGAACATCTAGGAGGCAGTGCCTTAATCAATCAATCAATCTATCAATCAAACCTTTAACTGCAGTGCAAACAGATCGCATCGCCTCGCCGTAAAAATACTGCTCGCTATTGGAGGGACAAATTACAAATATTCTGAGCGGAACTTTTGAGGTCCTCCCTCAATCCCCTCACCCATGTACGTTTCAACTCCAAGGTTATACATATGTCTTGTCCAGCCTTAAGGTAAATCACAAAATCACCCAATATTTGAGAAGATGTACCCGTGGCCCGATAGCTTACTTAAAAAGCATCGCTACTTAAAGGGCTGAGGATCCGGGTTCGATCCCCGGTCGGGACACATCTTTTCGTCTATTGCTCTTACTTCATACCCTGTCCTTACAGCAGGCTTACGCTGCAATTTTTTTTATTTCATATATATTTAATTTCAGATTATGGACATATTATGCAAACATATTAATTTTTCAATGGGGCTTTTTGCCGCAAATAATTTATTAAAGTAGGAGACAAATACTTTTCCTTTTTTGACATTTTGGTAAAGTTCCAATCGACATATCGACGGGTGACTGTGCTAAACAAAAATCGTGATTTATTTTTCTTGAAGTGGCAGACGGTGGCAGCCAGTGGCTGCTGACCACACTCAAGCGAGGTTAGACGACTAACATAGTTGCACAACTCCCATTGACCAAATTTATTGCTAGCCCTGAGGCACGAGCAATAAAATAAATGAACAGTCGTGTCATTACTGTTGTGATTGGCGATCAACGATCCCGTGATACTTTGAAGAGATCTATTGCAAGTTGCTAGTTCTTTAATTGCCAAGTAGGCCTACGCAACACGACTGAACTGTCAGTCGATGGTGCGCAACACGACTTGACTGTCAGTCGGCAATATGCATGTTTTCAAATGCACACCAACACCAAGCAACATTGTTGGTTGTCAAAGTTGGGCCACTATGTTGATCGTCTAGCCCCCTCTTTAAAATGAGGAATGATGCTTAATGTATTGTTTGATTTCAGGGAAAATGGAGTTTCCTTTTGCAGTTAATAGTTACCTGAAGAATGAGATATGTAAAGTAACTAACAAGTTGGTGCCTAGCAGTTTTACTGGAGGACCGCCGAAGTATTATGTAAGTAAAGGACCTTTATATTTTAGACCGGGACCCACCATTAGTGAGACCCCCCCTGCGGAGAAATGGTGACCCATATATTAAGTTAGGTTCGTTATTTTGGTGTAGAAATCCACTTGTTGGCCAGTGCGGGGTACAGGGGTGCCCAAAGGGTCAATTGTGCTGTTTTTTTAAACAGTTTTTATTTTTTTAAGGCCAAAACCATTGAACGAAATCTGTTTTTGTCTTTTTGATTTTTGATTCGTGTAAGGAATGACAAATAGAACTTTATTCATATTTTTATTTTCTTGTATGTACCAGAAATAACTTTTTTGAGTAAATTCCAAAATCAAAGTCAAAATTACCACAAATTGCCTGTTTTGGTTAAAACTGATATACTTTTATGTTAGGGTGAATATTTTTTTGTAAACTCCACTTGTTGGCTAGTTGGCCAGTGGTGGATGCGGCATACAGGGGCATCCAAAAAGTAAATTTTGGGGATGAATTTCAACTGTTTTTATTTTTTTAATGCCAAATCGTTGGACAAAATATATTTTAAGCAAATGATTCGTGTGAGAATTTGAAAATAGAATGTAAGGCATACTTTTATTTTCTCGTATGTCCCGGAAATAACAATTTTGAGTTTTCCAAAATCAAAGTCAAAATTGCCCCAAATTTCCCATTTTGCTTAAAACTGATATATTATGTTAGGGTGAATATTGTTTAGTAGAAATCCACATGTTGGCCAGTTGGCCAGTGGTGGATGCGGCGTACAGGGTCGTCCAAAAAGTGAATTTGGAGGACGATTTTTAACAGTTTTTATTTTATACGGTCGAATCGTTGAGCGAAAGCTATTTTTTACTTTTGATTCGTGTATTATTACGTATTTATTTTCAATTTGCAACTTACAGTTATTAGACTTAATACATATACAGAGCATATTGATGGCGACAAGAATAAAAGGGCATATAGACCGAGAGCCAGTGACAGTTTCTATTGCCTCATAAGGTACATATGTTTGGACCATTGGAGTAGAAGTGGAAATTCAAGTCATTTTAAAAAAATGCGCGTCTTACGAGTCAACGTGGGGGCGTTTACCCGTCAGACGCCCCAAAGTGGGCCCAAAAAGGGTCAAATCTGCCCCTATTAAGTATACATGATTTAAAAACATACGAAACTTTATAAAATAAGTTAGCCCAAAAAAAGAATATCACTTGTACAAAGAGCTGCGTTGTGCTGTTGACCCGTCAGATGCCCCCAAAGTGGGCCCCAAAAAAAGTCAACTCTGCCCTCATGAGGTAGACGTGATTCAAACATACGTCATTTTATAGTGAAAATTACCAGAAAAACGAATATCACTCTTCAGACGGGCTGCGTTGGGCCGTTGACCCCACAGACGCCCCCAAAGTGGGCCCCCCAAGAAAGTCAAATCTGCCCTCAATAGGCATACATGATTTAAACATACGTCATGTTGTATAAAAAGTTTCCAGGAAAACGAATATCATTCGTCGGACGAGCTGCGTTGGGGCTTGACCGTTAGGAAAAACCCCAAAATTTGGGGGGCCCCCAAAAATCAAATCTGCCCTCAAAAGGTAAACATTTTTCAACACACGTCATTTTATAAAAAAAATCCCCGGGAAAACAAATATTCTCGTCAGACGAGCTCGTTTGGGGTCTTGACCCGTTAAGTAACCCCCAAAGGGGCCCTAAAAAAGGTTGATTTTGCCCCCATAGGGAAACAAAATAAAAACATACTCTTTTTATGGAGTCATTTACCAAAAAATCAATATCCTTGTCAAGGGGTTTGGGCGTCTTCTTTGGGGGGTTTGGGGCCCTTTAGTTCCTGGGGGTTACCTCCAAATGGGCCCCAAAGATGTCAAATCTCCTTTTTAAGACTTTGCAACTCGGGCCAACTTTTTTTAAAATTTTAAAAATCCCCACGAAAAACAAATGTTTTGAATAAAATCCCTCTAATTTACTACAAAACGTCCCCTTTTTTTCCTTTAATTTTCACCCAAAAAAATCTGTATTTTTGGGAGGCTTTTCAAAAAGGATGAGCGTATGCGCTATAAAAGCACATTTTGAGATTTCAATAATTATCTCCTACACAAAATCGGTAAATTTCTAAAATTAACGTGTGGCATATTAGGGTATTTAATAAGAAAGTGAGAAATATTTGGAAATGTGCCTAGATAACCCCATTACACATTTTTATTAACATTTTTTGCAAAGCAAAACCCCGAAGGACCACCATGAGTTTCCAAGTGACCCAGATCCAACTTTACCTCGCGCTCTGCGCAAAGCCGGGTTTTTCTCGAGCTTGCCCCGAGCATGGCTCGCTAATCGTAAAAGGGATTCAAGAAAAAGCCCACCTCGCAAACATCAGCAGAAAGATGGTAGTATATTACTCTCCAAAATCTAGAGCGGCTCGGGAAATCGTCGGGGCCCTTTCCCCCCTTCCCCCTTGACTAGTTCTCCGAGACGATGGCAATGAATAATAAACGTGAAAAAGACGATGACGACCGCGACGTGAGAGACCCCCTTTCCTCCCCTTACCTGGGGCGGGTTCTGCCAGAGGGCCCCTCTCCCCCCCCCCCCCCTGGGTTAGAGTGGTGTATTATGACCTAACTTGACACGTCTTTAACCCAAATAATCCAAAAAGTTTTAAAGGTATACATAATTGAAACATTGGGTTTCATAGAAAGTTACCAAAAAAAGAATTTACTCATCTTTATTTCATCATTTTTGGTATTTATGTGGGCCCAATATTATATATATAATTATAATGTCTTATAAAATGTTAAACCTTGGGTTTTATTGTAGGCACAATACGTGTTAAATTGGTTCCCTAGACAAAATTTAAAAAATGCCCTTATGATAATAATAGAGATGTTAAATACAGACCAAGTGGGTTCCCCTTGCTGTCCCCCTTTGTCACTTGATGAGATTACAAGTATTTAGAAGGGGGAATTTTGATGAGGATTGTTGACTAGATGTTTCGGGAAACGCGTACATGTGACGAATGTGTTACGTTTAATTTTTTCAAATTTATTTTTTCTAATTTAAATTGTTTTAAAGAAAAGTATTTGCTGTTTTAACGCATGTAAAAGATTATTACGTAGTTTTTGTATGATGAGATATGATTTTCTAATAAAATGTTAAAGCGTACAAGCGTACAGTGATTAGAAATTGGGAAAAAATTTTTATATTTTAAGTTAATTATTCCCAAAAAAAAATTTAAAATATTAATCTCAATGTTTTGTAACTTTTAAACACTATTGCTGATTTAACAAAATTAAAAAACTTACTTATGATATGATGATGATTTCTTCTGAAAATTCTATTTTAAAAAAATTCAAAAAATACTGTGATAACAATGTATGGAAATTTTGATTTTGAGTTAATTATGATTACCAATTTATATATTCTAACCCTCAATTGTTTTTAACTTAAAACCACTTGCATGATTTAACAATATTAAAAATTATTGCTTAATGGGTTTTCACTGATGGGTAATTACTTACGTAACTTCTGATGACTATGATCTCATTATTATTCATAAAAATAAATGTTGCAAGATTATCTTGTATCGTTATCAATATGCAAAGTTTAAGCTAATCTGTGATTTAAAAATCAGAAAACCCTCATAGTACATGCAACAAGTAGTAAAAAAACACAAAATTTCATTGGTTAAAAAAAAAAAAATTACAACACTCTTTAAGTTTAACCCCAACATACTATACTACACCATTATTATTTAAAAATTACCCTAAACGAAATATAAAATGTCTTCCTGATTTATTCATCGATCTATATCCCCAAAAAAAAAAAAAAATGGGTTGTTGGGGAGGGGGTCAAAGACCCAAAAAATGCAAAAAATCATACTACATATTTTCGCCACGAAACCGATTAAATCCAACATAATTTCTAAGTTTCGAGACAAAAAATTTTTTTTAAAATTTTTTTTGGGGGGGGAGGGAGGGTAGTGGCGGGTAAGGCATAACACAGCCAGTCTGACAAGTGATATTTTTTCCAGGTAATTTTTCTATAAAATGCCGTATTTGATAAATGATCATTTTTAGGCCCAATTCCGGGGGCCCTCTGGGGTCAAAGTCGCAAGCGATCGTCTGACCCCTGAGTTGGTGAGAAGGAGGGCTAGCTCAAATGGGAAAAGCACGTCACATCGTGTTTGTTTTTGAGCCTATTGCCCTTTTGATTGCTATAACCCTACTGGGGTTTCTTTGCTACAAAAACTGTGGCGGCCCCAGTTACCTTTGGTTTCCAAGTATAAAAATCAAAATGTCTGCCGATTTGAAGTGCTAACTTGTAAAACCGCCGACCACACACCCGCGCCTCCCGTACCCATATATTTATAACTCTGGGGATACCCTGGAGTTTGGGGAAGGGGTCTAGCTAAAAAGGAAAAAGCAGTCCCCGATCTGTTTGTTTTTTTAGGGGCCCATTCGCCATTTTATTTGTAAAACCACTATTCGCAGGTTTAAAATTTGCTACAAAAAACTGTGTAGGCCCTAGGTTCCTTGGTTACCAAAATAAACAAACAAAAAGTCTGCCAATTTGAAGTACTAAATTTTACACCGCCGACCACACACCTGCGCCTCCAGTACGCCAGTACTATTTATAACTCCATGGTTATACCATAGTTATACCACCTATATTCAGGATGTACTGAATCCGGGTCTAGATATTTTACATCCTATTGTTATTGCTAATACCATAGAAATTAAATCAACTTTGATAAAATTATTATATTTTAACAAATAATTTTGCAATGGAACTTGAAAAAGTAATGAGATTGAGATCACACCCATAACAAAAACTTGTAGAAATACAGCCAAACCTTACACACTCAAAAGAAATAAGATCTAAAAAAGGGGCCAAGCTCATCTACCCTTCCACATTTGCGCATTATTAATTCATAAACGTACAGTGTCCCATAACAGCATCCTCGAAAAGCTTGGCAAAATAGAATTTGCATGTTTACGTTTAAATTAATTAGAAATAGAACTTGGATGAACTATTACGTTTAAATTAATAATCGAAAATCATTTTTTAAAAGTCGAGCGGTACATTACACAACCACGGTGTACCGAATCTGGTACGCGCAAGGTCATCCAAATTCCACTCTTAAATAACCTTGCAATCTTTACTCGTATTTCGTATTGTTATGTTTTCCATAGTATTTTACAACGTTTAGTAGACCTAACTTCAAATTTAATTATTTTAATTAATATTATGAATCTAGAGGGTCGGCATATTAAATAACGTACAAGTCCATGGTCTGACGACTAATATTAGTCCTCCTGGTAATTTTACCTTTAAAATGACGTATGTTTGAATCATGAATACCTTATGAGGGCAGATTTGAACTTTTTTGGGCCCATTCCGGGGGCGTTAACGGATCAAAGCCCCAACGCAGCCCGTCTGACGAGTGATATTCGTTTTCCTGGGAACTGGATCTATAAAATGACGTAGCCTATGTTTGAATTATGTATATCCTACGGGGGCAGATTTGACCATTTTGGGGGCCCACTTTGGGGGTTATCTAACGGGTCAAAGCCCTAACGCAGCTCGTCTGACGAGTGATATCCGTTTTCCTGGTACCTTTTTATACAACATGACGTATGTTTAAATCATGTATACCTATTGAGGGCAGATTTGACTTTTTTGGGGGGCCCATTTGGGGCGTCTGTGGGGTTAACGGCCCAACGCAGCCCGTCTGACGAGTGATATTAGTTTTTCTGGTAATTTTCACTATAAAATGACATATGTTTGAATCATGTATATCTTATGAGGGCAGAGTTGACTTTTTTTGGGGCCCACTTTGGGGGCGTCTGACGGGTAAACGCCCCCACGTTGACTCGTAAGACGCGCATTTTTGAAAATGAATTGAATTTCCGCTTCTACTCCAATGGTCCAAACATATGTACCTTATGAGGCAATAGAAACTGTCACTGGCTCTCGGTCTAATAGCACCATATCACAAAAGTGTCTTGCCACCATTTACTACATTATTAATACACTAGGAAAACGCTTAAGTCCCGCCGTGTTGATGGATGAGCTTTTTGGTAAGTTTTTAGTTTGCATAGGACCACTTTTCCTTTGCAAGTGCTTTTTAAATGCATTGTAGGTGATTGTTGTCAAGTTGAAGCAATACTTACTAATTTTACTATTTATTTAAATTTATCCAAAAGTAACACACAAAATATGCTGTCAAACTCAAAACAAAATCAGCTGTAAATGAGAGTTTTACACAGTATGACAAACCTCTGAAACTTACTAGATTTTATGCCCGGCTCCTCAGCTAGTTGACTAGTTGTGAAGTTACTACTCCTTCCACTTAATTTATACAACAATTACCATAAATTAACTAGAGCAATTAATTATCTAAAAATGCAAATCTTGAATCAAAATCACAACAATAGCAAATATCATCATTAATCAATCAACACAAACTTGTTTCTACTGCGCCCTGCCCTCAGCTTGTCAGTCGGTCTCTCACGAGATGTCCAAAGTAGAATAATCAAACTAAACGAACTTACAGCCTAGTGAATAGGATCAGTGGTTTTGCTAGCTACTCAAATCATTCAACGTCAATCAAAATCCATTGATAGTTGTGGTATATTGTAAAATGTAAAGGATACACATTACACGTTCATAAAGAACTCACACGTTACCACAGGTTGTTTAAACAGGCTTTACCTACCTATTCAGATCTGAGTTGCTTAATTACCCCTGTGGGTATTCTTTCGTAATTAATTAATAAAAAACATAAAAACCCCTCAAAATATTACTTTCTAATTAATCTTTCCAAAACAATTAGCGGCAATTACCATAAGTGTTAGTACTGCATCTTTCATTAATAATCCATTTGTCAGGCGTGACTGTCCGTGTTTTACGTTGACACTCGATGTGGGAATATCGTCGTCTTGAGGTGGAACGAAAGTCAGGAATTCACTTATCAATTAATGTGTAACACCATCAAGTTGCACATTAATTAGAATTAACTAGAAGATCAAACACTTGTGGGGGGGCTCTTCTCTGTCGGCCACGTTTGCTGGACCTCTCCTGCCTCTTGGGACACGCCCATAGAATTGTTGCCCTCTGGTACCATCACTTATGTCTCGATATGTTCCCGATTAGAATGTCCGTGTTATCGCGATTTATTAACGTTTTTGACTTAGCGGAACCATGTCACGCTTTCGTCCTAATTAATTCGTATCGAATTACATCCGTGTGATTGGCACTCACTTCCCCCGATAATTGGACTCTCAGATTAGCCGGACGATCCGCGACGTGATTGCTTGGTGAGAATCCAATGACTGCCGTGTTTTTGGGTCCTCTCTCGCGATTTCAAAACACCTACCGTCGGGTCACTAAGAAGATCAACCCTTTCAAACTGGTTCTCGGTTGCATTTTAGTCTTCACCCATTTGGTTTTGAGTCAGCTGTGACTTCTCTTAGATTTGTCACACTTTCTTCTAGAACGTTTGATGCGTCGAAGTCCTGCATCAACCCCTGAGGCACGTTTTCCTTCTGGATGGTTCTTCCACTTACCTCAGTCGCTGAGGCGTCCCTAATCCCGATGATAAACTGGTACTTTTCGCTATTTGGTTAATTGCTCTAAAGTGTTCGTACATTTCGTTATCAACTACTCGTCATTTCACTTAACTTGCACGAGCACCTGTTTTGAGTTACTTCTCAAGTCTCTACGCCCTGTTTAGGCAAAGTTATTCACTTCATTGCTCCATATGCAAATACCACTAATTGCTGAGAATAATATTGTCATTTGATCATCCCGATATGATCCTTGTGGCCTATCACACCACCTTGGCTAGTTATTAGCCTCTTCACATCATTAATTACCAAGTAATTAATTAAAACATATTAATTACATATATTACATATATAATCAGCTTGATTAATCTCTAAATTTACATAATTAGATAGCAGGGGACAATTGTGCTACATAGTGCCAACTGTTGAAATTTTAATCAAGAAAACTGAAAATCAAAAATGAGTGGGAGAAGCAACAAGGTGTAAACACAATTAAAATAACAGTTTCAAATACAATTATAATGAATCAAATCAAGTTACACAAATACCAATACAAATTCTCACCGTTTAGCAATATTAAAAGTTCTCATCAAAAGTTCTCAAAAATTTTATAAGTTCTCGAAGTTTTATCAATGTTCTCAAAGTTTTAATAGTTTTATTCAGCCATTTTATAAACGTTCGTAATCGTAGATTATTTATTTATAGAAAGTTTGTTTTTACCGTAATAGCGCGTCGCCGTTTATTCGTTGTGTAGAGTTGTAGATTTTTAGTTTAGCTCTTGGGTACGAGGTAGTTTGCAATTGGTTTCTTCAGCAGTTAGCCCCCTTAGTCCGGATGTTAAGAGACTTGACCTTGCATTTTTTGATACAAGCAAGGCACTTGGCACACGTGTTCTAGGGACCATACCCTACTAATTTTCACTTGGAGCCATCGTGATATCCCGTGCAGGCACCCTTTTATTGCATGTTGCCTACCCCTGCTGGTTTGAAGGGTTGATTAGCAAAACAATTCGGTGTTTGGTGAAAGAAACTTGAAATTTTCACCAAATAGGGGAATCATTAGGCTTAATATTCTGGCAATGGGGAATTTTGGATTTCTTCATAGTTAAGGGATAATTCGGGTTATAATTTTCGGGGTTGAATATTTTGATTTAAATTTTTATTGATGACACCCTTGGTTTAATGTTGGTTTTCTACTTTAAAGTACTTCCCAAAATCTTCAAACAAAATGATGGTGCTAAAAATATGACTAGCGACCCCTAATTTGGTCATAGTTACCTGTTGACATAATGACCTGAGTAATGACCTTTTTTTAAAAATGGTTAAGCATAGTCGTGTGACTACTCTATTTAAAGCTTAGATGAAGTAGAAATAATAAGAATAATTTTAAACATGCCACGTTGACCTGTGACCTTTATCGTCCTTTATTTGACCTTGATAACTGTTTCAGCCGGATGCATAATGTAAACTTATAGAGCACATCCAAATTTATGTGATATGTTAACAAGTTGACTTAATAAAATATGTACTCAACATGTTAGAAGGGCCTATATCAATATGATGTTAGGCTGCATTGCGAACGTTTTTTTACTGTCGCGTTGATGGATGAGCAGTTTTGTACCATTGAACCCTCTTTTACTATACTTTTACTTCGTTGTTTTTCAACGTGTTTACATAGAAATACCTTTTTAAAAAGGAGTACCAAGTTTCTGTTAGATCCTTATGGTAATAAACCATAAAAATAAATAATAGTAATTGCGTTGATTGATGTTGTCCTATTCCAATGGTAAATAGTGGCCAATCAGTGGCTAACTGATCACTAGTTGCTCATCAATGAAGTAAAATTTATCAAGGAATTTGTTCAGGTCCGCTTTTATTGGGGTGAAATGAACGTTCTTTCTTATGATTGAACCAAAATGTGACTAGCTAGAAGTGTACTGTAGTATGACGTTAATATAAACAATAACATAAATAATACAATCAACAAAAAACAGATGTTTAAATCGCGCACTTTTTGGGACCACTTTCCGAGAGCGCACTTTCTCGCTCTCTGGTGGCGCGGCAGTGAGTACATTTGCTAAATATTGTATGGACCACATAAAAAACAAATTTCTGCTCTTTAGCACAGCCAGTCGACCTCTTGTTTATAAATATAAGGCCAAAATGACCAGCCTCAAGAGCGATTCTCTTCAGTAAATTATGCATAGCTACATGCTGGCATCGATCTGGTGATCTGGCTGAATTCTTGTTCATGAAAATCAACCAACCTCATCGTCCTTGACTGTATTGGGGGCGTTGAGATCTTGTACCAAATTGGATCTAGTGAAATGCCTTTTGAATACCAGTCAAAAAGTTCTGTTTTAAAATGCACCACCTGTAGATGCAAAATACGTGATGGGTTAAGCCCCCTCCCTTCCGCCCCCCCCCCCACCAAACACCCGGGCCACTCAATTACATTCGAAGATTATGTAGACAGAGTCATTCCTCCCTTCCTCAAGAACGAACTAGCGTCTGTGCTACGCTTAGACATCATCTGGGATAAGTACTACCCAAAGTCTTTAAATATGTCACGGGAAAAACATTTAGGAGACGCGTAACTCCAAATACAAAAATTCCCAAAGGATGGCCAAATTTTCTACGTATTTCAGGCAAAGTTGTTTAGGCTGTTAGCCTCCAGCATATATCAACGATAAATAAGGAAGGCAAAGAAGTCATTAGCACACTTGATACCCTCTTAGTTACTATACCACCATACTCAATACTATCACTATATACAGGATCTCGCAGGCGGGTTGGCCCCAGTGTAATCACAAGCAGGGAGACACGCGCATAATGGTGCCCTCGCTGCTGTTACTCAGGGCTTCGCGCGTGTATTGCTACTGATGTGCACGTCCCTTGCAATCAGCTGTGTTCCGGAAATGACTGTCAAAATTATTTGTTAAAATATAATAATTATCTCCAAGTCGATTTAATTGCTATGAAATTAACAATTAACAAATGGAATGTAAATATCTAGTGGCCCAAAGACATTCTTTTTGTAAACAATGTGGGCGATCATTGTCAAGTAACTATAGATACTTGATGATTGTATGCCTGTATAAGGCTTATATTAAATCCTTTATCAGGAAGCCTTCCAGCAAACTTTTTCAACTTTTTCTTTCAAAAGGATCTACATCACTATTACCTTAATGTTCATGTAAATATGAAAGTTGTAGCTTCACCCGTTTGGTCAAATCGCTGGGCATTGAAACTGACGAATAAGACAGAAGTAGCCAGTAGCATGTAGTAGTAGTAAGTATAGTAACTAACATCCTTAAGTGATTTTTATGTTTCAAGTCTTTTTTCACCAAGAAGGAATGCTCGTACCCCAAACAAATTTGGCATGTGTTGTCGGGTACCTAAATCCCCTCGATTTTGATAGTTTTTAAATTCACATCACGTTTCAATGACGGCTGGGTAGCACCTCGAAATCACCCCAACTTTGCTTACTGTATAAGGTGGCCGAGTGTGTAGCACACCGCGGCTTGCTGCGGCGCCCTAACGGGCACCTTGATAATATACAATGGGTAATTGTTACTTTCCTCTTAATGAATGTTAATCTAAAAAGTGCATTACCCAAGCGATCAACCATGTAACTTGGTACTCCTTTTAAAATGATATATTCTATGTATAAACACGTTGAAAAACAACGAAGTAAAAGTATAGTAAAAGAGGGTTCAATGGTACAAAATTGCTCATCCATCAACGCGACAGTAAAAGCGTTCGCAATGCAGCCCAATATCATATTGATATAGGCCCTACTAACATGTTGAGTACATTTATTAAGTCAACTTGTTAATATATCACATAAATTTGGATGTGCTCTATAAGTATACATTATGCATCCCTGCTGAAACAGTTATCAAGGTCAAATAAAGGACGATAAAGGTCACAGGTCAACGTGGCATGTTTAAAATTATTTCTTATTATTCTACTTCATCTAAGCTTTAAATAGAGTAGTCACACGACTATGTTTAACCATTTTTCAAATAGGTCATTACTCAGGTCATTATGTCAACAGGTAACTATGACCAAATTAGGGGTTGCTAGTCATATTTTTAGCACCATCATTTTGTTTAAAGATTTTGGGAAGTACTTTAACGTAGAAATCCAACATTAAAACTAAGGGTGTCATCAATAAAAAATTTAAATCAAAATATTCAACCCCCAAAATTATAACCCCAATTATCCCTTAACTATGAAGAAATCCGCAATTCCCCGTTGCCAGAATGTTAAGCCCAATGTTACCCTATTTGGTAAAAATTTCAAGTTTCTATCACCAAACACCAAATTGTTTTGCTAATCAACCCTTCAAACCAGCAGGGGTAGGCAACATGCAATAACGGGTGCCTGCACGGGATATCACGATGGCTCCAAGTGAAAATTAGTAGGGTATGGTCCCTAGAACACGTGTGCCAAGTGCCTTGCTTGTATCAAAAAATGCAAGGTATGCCCTAAATATATCCCTTAACATCCGGACTACCTGGGCTGGTGCAGAGTAGGCCTCAACGCTAGTGTCCAGTGGTCCAGTCCATGGTTCCTGGTTCCGTCTGCAAGTATGTAGGTATGTGTCTATCAGCTGTCAATAGACCAAGATGAGGAAGTCCGAGTCCAAATCCAAGTCCAAGTCCCTCGTCCGCTCGGCGTGGCTAGTGCTTGAAGTGTAGTTGGAGGACTGAACCTTCTTCTTTCAGAAATTGTTAGACTGACGATTTTTGATAAGTTTTATGCGTATTGTAGGCGGAGTTAAGTGTTCTAATTGGTTAACTTTGCATTTACGTCATTCCGTTGCCATGGTGATGAAACCAAAGAGGGGCATTCGAGGGGAAATTCAGGAGAAGTTATGTCGACTCAGCTATCTTGATATTGTAACTGCGGAGAGTCATGATGTCAATGTGTTGTGCAAAACATTCCAAGTACACACTTTGCTTGAGTTATTGCACAGCTCGAAGAGATAGTGATGTCACTGGGTGATGCAAGTTGTCGTTATCAAGTATAAATTGGATGGTATTCCCACACACAGCAGCAATAGTGTCGTAGTAATTGTAGATTTATATGACCGCACGTGCAGGTTGGACTGCGCAAATGTTTAAAGATAGTCCGTCGCAGATAAGGTTCCCACACTTCGAGATCGTAACTGAGTCAATGGTTGAAGGAATCACTGAGGTCACTCGTATTAATACACGCAGTCTTTCTTGATGTTTTTAAGTAAAACCTAAGAATATATGAATAAACTGTAAATAATCGGGATAAATTCACACAACAGACTTGATTCAAAAAGCCATTTTTATTCGTCAACAATTCACGTTTCCTCAGTAACCAAATACATCACATATAGAGTGCAGCACATGCTTCGCCAGGTCCCTGCCAAGTTCGTCTCTCACCTCGCTACTCTCTTCTCTGGGTGCCTCCGTTTGGGCTACTTCCCTCCCAGTTTAAAATCTGCTGTCATCGTCATGATTCCAAAGAAAGGACAGCCACCAACGAATCTCGCTAGTCACCGGCCTATTAGTCTCTTGAACGTTGTGGCAAAGGTTCTTGAGAAAGTGATTCACTCCAGGCTGGTTGCTTTTGCTGACCGCCTCCACATCATCCCCGAGTCACAGTCCGGCTTCCGAACAGGTCGCTGCACGACAGACCCCCTCATCAAGCTGGTGACGGAGGTTTCAGGGGCGCTAAACGATGGCCAGTGTGTGCTAGCTATTTTTCTGGACATATCACGCGCCTTTGACAAGGTTTGGCATGACGGGCTCTGTTACAAGCTGCTGCAACTAAGAGTCCCTTTTGTAATGGTGCGCTTCATCCGAGCTTTTCTCACGGGACGTCTCGCTTGTGTGCGTGTTAACGATCATAGTAGGGGGGCAACAGGTATCCCGTGCATCTTTCGTGGAAGAGTTTTGCGGCAAGTTGTATTCTATTAGGTAGTAGGATACAAGTTTTTTGCACTTTCCTTGCAGGCCATGCTATGCTGCAGAGGGCGTCGGGGCGTCGCGACGCCCTTACACGTTTTTTAAGAGGGATGATTTTTTATCTCTGTGCCTTTCGTGATAGAGTGTTGCGGTAAACTATATTTTATTAAGTAAGAGCAAACAAATTTTTTGCACCTATTTTGCAGGTCCTGATATGCTTGAAAGGGCGTCGGGAGCGTCGCGACGCCCTATAACGTTTTTTAAGAGGAATTATTTTTTATCTCATGTGCCTTTCGTGATAGAGTATTGCGGTGAACTGTATTCTATTAAGTAATGACAAACAAGGTTTTTTCACCAACCTTGCAGGTCCTGGCACGCTTCAGAGGGCGTCAGGGGCGTCGCGACGCCCTAAAACGGTTTTCTGAAAAGAGGAATGATTTTTATCTCGTGTACCTTTCGTGCTAGAGTGTTGCGGTGAATTGTATTCTATTAAGAAATAGCAAACAAGTTTTTAGCACCTACCTTGCAGGTCTTGGCACGCTTCAGAGGGCGTCGGGGGCGTCACGACGCCCTATAACGCTTTTTTAAAGAGGGATTATTTTTTATCGCATGTGCCTTTTGTGATACAGTATTGCGGTAAATTGTATTCTATTAAGTAATAGCATACAAGTTTTTAGAACCTACCTTGCAGGTCCTGGTAGGCTTCAGAGGGCGTCGGGGGCGTCGCGACGCCCGTTAACGTTCATAAAGATGATTGATTTTTTATCACGTGTGCCTTTCGTGATAGAGTATTGCGGTAAACTAATTTCATTTAAGTAATATCATTCAAGTCTTTTGAACCTACCTTGCAGGTCCTGGTAAGATTCAGAGGGCGTCGGGGGCGTCGCGACGCCCTATAACGTTTTTTAGAGTGATGTTTTTTTTATCTCGTGTACCTTTCGTGATAGAGTATTGCGGTAAACTGTATTCAATTAAGTAATATCATTCAAGTTTTTTGCATCTACTTTGCAGGTCCTGGTACGCTTCAGAGGGCGTCGGGGGCGTCGCGACGCCATTTAACGTTTTTAAGAGTGATTTTTAAGAGTCCTTGCAGCAAACTAAGACCAGCAAGGAAGGTGATAAAAACACTTAAACTATTACTTAATAGAATACAGATTACCGCAATACTCTATCACGAAAGGTACACGAGATAAAAAAACAAGCATCTTTATCAACGTTTTAGGGCGTCGTAACGCCCCGACGCCCTCTGAAGCGTGCCAAGACCTGCAAGGTAGGTTCTAAAAACTTGTATGCTATTACTTAATAGAATACAATTCACCGCAACATTCTAGCACAAAAGGTAAACGAGATAAAAATTCATTACTCTTTTCAGAAAACCGTTTTAGGGCGTCGCGACGCCCCCGAAGCCCTTTCAAGCATACCAGGACCTGCAAGGTAGGTTCTAAAAACTTGTATGCTATTACTTAATAGAATATAGTTTACCGAAATACTCTATCATGAAAGGCACACGAGATAAAAAAATAATCTTTATTATAAAAAACCATTATAGGGCGTCGCGACGCCCCCGACGCCCTCTGAAGCGTACCAGGACCTGCAAAGTAGGTTCAAAAAACTTGAATGATATTACTTAAATGAATACAGTTTACCGCAATACTCTATCACGAAAGGCACACGTGATAAAAAATCAAGCATCTTTATCAACGTTAAAGGGCGTCGCGACGCCCCCGACGCCCTCTAAACCTACCAGGACCTGCAAGGTAGGTTCTAAAAACTTGTATGCTATTACTTAATAGAATACAATTTACCGCAATACTGTATCACAAAAGGCACATGCGATAAAAATAATCCCTCTTTAAAAAAGCGTTATAGGGCGTCGTGACGCCCCCGACGCCCTCTGAAGCGTGCCAAGACCTGCAAGGTAGGTGCTAAAAACTTGTATGCTATTTCTTAATAAATACAATTAACCGCAACACTCTAGCACAAAAGGTACACGAGATAAAAATTCATTCCTCTTTTCAGAAAACCGTTTCAGGGCGTCGCGACGCCCCTGACGCCCTCTGAAGCGTGCCAGGACCTGCAAGGTTGATGAAAAACCTTGAATGTCATTACTTAATAGAATACAGTTTACCGCAATCACTCTATCACGAAAGGCACATGAGATAAAAAATAATTCCTCTTAAAAAACGTTATAGGGCGTCGCGACGCTCCCGACGCCCTTTCAAGCATACCAGGACCTGCAAAATAGGTGCAAAAAATTTGTTTGCTCTTACTTAACAAAATATAGTTTACCGCAACACTCTATCACGAAAGGCACACGAGATAAAAATCATCCCTCTTAAAAAACGTGTAAGGGCATCGCGACGCCCCCGACGCCCTCTGCAGCATAGCATGGCCTGCAAGGAAAGTGCAAAAAACTTGTATCCTACTACCTAATAGAATACAACTTACCGCAAAACTCTTCCACGAAAGATGCACGGGAAATAAAATCATACCTCTTGCTCCTCTACTATCAAGTATCCCGCTCGTTTACCCCTCTTTCTGGCTTGCCTCAAGGTTCCTGCCTCTCTCCTCTTCTCTACCTGATCTACTGCCACGATATTCCTCCTCCCTTGTCCCGTTACCTTGCCTTAGCCCTCTATGCAGACGACACGGCCTACTGGTGCAAAGGGCGCACAGCGAGAGAAGTCTTCCGCCGTCTACAGCGCCAAATTAAAGCTCTGGAAGCTTGGATGCGTCCGTTGGCGTGTATTGCCGAACGCCTTAAAGACACAGCTTATCCTTTTTCACCACCGGCACAAAACGCAGAAAATGTCTCAACGACCACTCCGTCAGTCCATCTCACTTTGGGGCGCTACGGTGTACCCTAGTCGGTCTGCCAAGTACCTTGGAGTAACCTTTACAGACATTCTGAACTGGGGTGCTCATTGCCGTGACGTCATCAACCGTGCGCGGTCGAGACTAAATTTACTCGTGATGCTTCGTGGGCGACTTTCTGGATGCAGTTTCCGTACTCTACGGCACACTTATAAAACTTTCATCCGTCCCCTCTTTGAATACGCGGCCCCGGCGCTGACACCCGTCTTTGGAGGATGTCTCCAGCAATACTTCTCGCTGGAGCGAAGAATCCTTCGCCGCATCGCGCGGCTTCCTCCGATGACGCGGAATGAAGACGTGTATGCCCAAACCGGCGTCGGTGGTATCAGTGCTCGACTCGACACCCTCGCAGGGGCTTACGTGCAACGTCTTCACGCAGGCGGCAGGAATGAGCTTCACGACCTCGTTTCGCGTCCTCGAGTCTTCAGACCTCTACCGCGATTCAAGTACCCTTATCCGCCTTTTGCCTTTCAATTTGTCTAACTTTATAAATGTCATGTTCTCTTGTTGTTTTTCATGTAATGTTTAATTTGTAACTCTGTTATCACTGTGTCAGGCTACAGAGGGCACACTTGCCCTGCATTAGCCTTCCTGCCCTATGGGCAGGTAAAATACAATAAATTATTAATTATTATTCACCCACAACCAAGCAAGGCAACCAGTACAACCAACATAAGATTATTAAACATCATCACTCTTGCTTTTCTTCTTTAGGCCTATATGCTAATTATGTGTTTCATTTTGTAATGTTCCTTCCAATTTCTAATACCTCTCCTCGAAATGAAAATATATAATTTTTCGGTACTTGTTCATTAACGGGCCCCCCTCCAAAAATGAAAAAATTCAGTAAAAACATTTCATTAGACAATCATAACTTCTACATCTACTCCATCTGAGTTTCAGTAGGTCAGGAAAACACAATTATTTTGAACAAAGCTTCGAAAACATCCTTTCCGGCTACAAACTTTGCGCCAGGAGTGACACGGCCTACGCCAACATACTCCACCTACAAAACCTTTAACGCATACAAAGGACTGTCAATGGAAAAGTACTTTCGCTTAAAATATGGACGTTAAAGGTTTTGAAGGTTCATTTGGTGTCTGTGAACGTCAATGTCAGCTGCACGGCGACGACTGCTCTCATGTAGGCCTACGCGTTCCAATGGACTGTAGGCCTAATCGCCTGAGTCACGTTTCACACTTGTGAGTCAAGTTCACTGTCAGAGTCATATTCGACTCCTCGCAAATTGTAATTAATTATTGTAAACAGAAATAAGTAAAAAAAACGACGATGGGGGACCAACGAACAAAAAATTGAGGGGGGTCCCGTTAATGAACAAGTACCAATTTTTCAATCAACATAACATACCACTGTCTAAAGCCCTGCGCTACTAGCCTAGCCTTAAATCTAACAATTTTTCCATACATTTTCTTTAGGGAAATCACCCACTTACTCCCTATTACATTTGAATCCCTAGGCCTCCTTACAATTTCCCAGGTGGATTGGGCCCCCATGTTACTTAGCTCTTCCAACATGACGTCTCTCCACTCTACTGCCTGGGGTCCACTGAGCGCCTGCTCAGCGGTCTCCGGTGTCCCGATGTCCATGGCCTCCTTTACTTTGCACCTGGACACGTTACAGCTTGCACACTTTTTGGGAACCCTCCTTCTCTCGGATCGCCTCAATGGTAGCTCTCCCAGGATTGGTTCCATTACCGCACCTGGTTCCCCTTCTTGGACTATTTCCTCTTCTGCATTTGGATCTTCCTCTTGGATTGGACCTCCTCAGTGATCTGGAAACTCTTCTTGGACTGACACCTCTCCTTGATCTGGCACCTCTCCTTGGACTGGTGCCTGTCCTGGAACTGGCACCTCTCCTGGATCTAGCACCTCCTCCATTGGAAACAACACCTCGGCATCTCTCATTAGTTGTGGGTTTGGATGACTCGCAGACTTGAAGGGAAATACGTGTTCCCGGAACTTTACATCTCTGTTACTGATTATCTTCTTTCCCTTGATGTCCCACAAACGGTATCCCTTGATTCCTTCGTCGTAACCAAATAGCACACACTCCTGTGCTCTGGGTCCAAGCTTCCCGCTCCTTTGAACAGTCGGTATCCACGCCCAAGCTTGACAGTCAAATATCCTGATATGTTCCACATCACTCCTCATTAGATCTCTATCCGACCACACCCCCAATGGTGTGCGAGAGTCAAGTGGCGTTGAAGGGCATCTGTTGCGTACATAGCAGGCTGTCTTGAGCGCCTCCGCCCAGAAAGAAGCAGGCACCCCGGCTTCGATGATCATACACCTCATCACGTTGCCGAGAGTGAGGTTAGTTCGTTCAGCCAGACCATTTTGCTGTGGTGTGTAGGGAACGGACTTCCTATGCAGTATTACACTTTCCTCCAATATTTCCGAAAGTCTTCTCCTGTGTGTTCCCCACCTTGATCAGTCTGAAGTTCATTAATCTTCCTCCCATGTACTACTTCTGATCTCTCCTTGTACTTCTTAAATTCCGATAGGACATCACTCTTCGTAGTTATGGCAACTGCCGATACATATCTGGACGCCTCATCGATGATCGTGACAATATACTTTCTGTGCCCCTCCGACATGGGTGTGATGGGACCCATCAAATCAGAGTGAATGCGGTCTAGTACTTCTTCTGCCTTCTCTCCCTCGCCCACTGGAAATTTGTCGCGTCTCATCTTTCCTTCAATGCATGGCAAACAGTCTTCTCTCTTGCTTTGCTATCCTTCTCTGTAAGCTCCTGAATGACATCTAGCTTCATTAATGCTTTCTTGTTCAGATGACCTAGCCTGCTGTGCCAGGTAGAGAGCGACACTCTTGATGCCTTCATTTTTCTTGTGATGTACTCATCTTGTACGTCTTTAATTGTGACTCCATTTGTCCTAAAGTAGTGACACAGTAAAGTCTTGACACCCTGTGCGCTTGGAACACCATCCTCTCTTCCAGTAGAATTTTTGACACCCCTTGGAACGCTGAAATTTTGAGACCCTTCTCTTCAATCTGTCCCTGGGAAATCAAGTTGTCTTGGGGTTCAGGCACTAGCAAAACTTCCTTGAATTCTATGTCCTTACCTCCACATTCATCTGACATTTGTAGAGTAACTCTCCCTTTTCCCGTAATCTTAAGCGGAGCTCCATCTCCCACTTCATCTTCTCCCTGCATTTCTTCAAAGTCTTGGATGAGGTCTCTCCAATGAGTCATGTGGTCAGAAGCACCGCAGTCGAGTAACCAAACTCCTCCATTGTTTGGCACATTTCTTTTAGCCCACAAAACACAAAGATACTTGCTCCCGGGTTACTACTGTCGCATTAGCTTTCTTTGCTTCTGCCTTTTTCTCTCCCAGTTCTTCACGCTTGGGATATTTGGCAGCAAAATGTCCTTCCCTGCCACATGCATAACACCAAAACTTGTACTGTCTCCCCTTGCCGGTCTTGGGCTTTCTTCCTTCATCATTTCTGAACTCCTGAACATCATCAGATCTAGGCCTATTCACGTATCTCATAGTTTGTCGAGCTTGCCCTTGCCTAGAAGCCTTCAGTGCTTGATGTGTGCTGCTTCCTTCATCACTTTGCTTTCTCTCATCTTCATCTTCAAGTAACAGTTTCTTTACACCTGCCATCGTAAGTTCTGTTGATGGAGACGTGAGAGTCTTAATGAGGATTTCATATCTGGGTGGAAGGCCTGTCAAACATATCCTTGATAGTTGCTTGTCACTAAATGCTATGTCATTCTTCTTTAAAACTCTAGCTTGTCACTAAATGCTATGTCATTCTTCTTTAAAACTCTATTCAAGTTCACAATTTTGCTGCATTAATCAGTGACACTCATCTCATCTGTTTTGTTTAGATGAGTTATTTCACAAAGAGAATTGTCATTGCATAGTTTATCGAGTGTTTGCCATGCTTCCTTAGCGATTTCGAAGTCCATGATATCACAAATTAACTCGTCACTGACTGACCTTAGTATCAGTGACAGTACTGTTAAATTGTTCTTCGATCTCCTTCTTACCTCCGTTTGAGATAGTGGCACATTTCCACGTCTTCATATCCTGTTATGGCCTCCCGGCATTCTCTCAGCAACATTTCTGACTTTACCCTCACCATCCAAGCATTGTAATTACGCATTGTCAGCTTGGGAATGGTGAAGCTGTGGTCCATGCTAAAGTTTCCTCCAGAAACCATTTTTGATATTTAAAGATGTCTAGGCTATGCCTTGCCTACTACACGAATTCAATCCACGTGAATCTGCACTCTCCGTCTGATTCTCCTATGGTTAAGAGCTACACACACGCCACTCTTATCTTTACACACTGTCAAATAAAATATTCTTCTACAGCTAGGCTCACCCTTCCAAGAAAGTTCGACCAAGGTAAACACTTTAAATAAACCAAACTAGCCTAGGCTTGCAACTACAAACAAAAGCTTTATGTGACGATCACGCTTCTCAAGACCTACTCAATCCGGCCTTCGCAATCGCGCACACACTAGTATGTTCACTGTTTAAAAGTAATTCACTGTTCTGTGGCCCATAACCTATTAATACATGCAGTCTTTCTTGATGTTTTTAAGTAAAACCTAAGAATATTTAGATGAATAGACTGTAAATAATCGGGATTAATTCACACACAACAGACTTGATTCAAAAAGCCATTTTTATTCGTCAACAATTCACGTTTCCTCGGTAACCAAATACATCACATATAGAGTGCAGCACATTCACCCACAACCAAGCAAGGCAACCAGTACAACCAACATAAGATTATTAAACAACATCATCACTCTTGCTTTTCTTCTTTAGGCCTATATGCTTAATTATATGTTTCATTTTGTAATGTTCCTTCCAATTTCTAATAACTCGCGCGTGTTCGCACATCTGGTGCGTGTTATTACGTAAGCACATCTGGCTGGCGCGACAAAGTTTTGATAAGACTTGCGCGGAGAATAAACACTAGATTTGTTCATTATATTATGCACGCGTGGCTGATGAATTGGAATAATAATAATAATAAAATGAAATATTATTGGCTGAAATAGTTATTTAATAAAATATTCGTTTTAATGTTATTTTTTATTATTTTATTATTTTATTTCAACAAATCCAGCTACAAAGTACACTTAACATGTTGAAGTACATTATGATAAATATTTAATGAGTATACTTGAGTTGTCACCAAATTTCTATTGTTACTTCTTAATTGTTATTACTAGGAAAACGCTTAAGTCCGCCGCGTTGTTGGATGAGCGTAATTGGTGCATTGAGCTGCCATGTGTAACGCGGATTTTCTGTTGTTCTGTGAAAAAATTATTGCTTAGTCGAAATTTTTTTTAAATTAAATTAAATAAAATAAAAAAATTAACTTATTTTTTTTAATAAATCGTAATTTAAAAAAATAAAAAATCGTAAAATTGCAATTTTAATAAGAAATAATTATTCGATTGCGCTCAAATTTACACGAGTATATAAATTGATGAAATTAAGGTTCTGTGAAAAATCATTACAATAGGATAAAGCATGTAGGTGTTATAAATCAAAGAATTGTTTTAAAAAATAAAAAACCCCTAAAATTTCGATTTTCATGAGAAAATAATTTTTCGATTACGCTCAAATTTCACACGAATATCTTAATTTATAAAATTAAGGTTCTGTGAAAAAATCATTACAATCGGATAAAGCGTGTAGGTGTTATAAGTCGAAGCAATTTTTAAAAAATCGAAAAAAAAGTAAAATTGCGTTTTTTATAAGAAAAAATTTACCGATTGCGCTAAAAAACGTGGCAGTTCTAAGTTCAGAGATTTCGAAGGCCTCCATAAAATTTCATCGCAATCGGAGTATCGGTTTAGCCGGAATCGTGTTAACAAACACACAAAAATACAAAAAAAAAAGGAAAGAAAAAAAAAACATTCCGGATTTTTTTCTCCAGTGTAGTGAAATGGAATCTTCGCTTCGCTCGCTACGCTCGCTTCGCTCATCCAATAAACCTAAAAAAAAACTCATATTAAAACCTTTATTCCATGGATTCTACCTATCTTTTTTAAATTTTTCTTTCAGAAAGCAATACATCACCATTACCTTAATGTTCATGTAAACTATGAACGTTGTAGCCCCACCCATCTGGTCAAATCGGCCCAAATGTCACGAAAATCGCACTAAAGATAAAAAAATCGTAAAAGTACGATATTCATGAGAAATATTTCTTCGATTGTACCCAAAAACGTGGCAGGTCTAAGTTCTGAGATTTTGAAGGTATCCAGAAAATTTCATCGCAATTGGAGTATCGGTTTAGCCGGGATGGTGTTAACAAACACACAAAAATACAAACAAAAAAGAAAAACAACAAAAATCGTAAAATTGCGATTTTCAAGAGAAAAAATTTTCGATTGATTTTTTCGAACCGTGCAATCTAAGTTCAGAGATTTGAAGGTCTTCAGAAAATTTCATCGCAATGCGAGTATCGGTTTAGCCGGAATCGTGTTAACAAACACACAAAAATACACACAGAAAAAACAAGAAAAACGAAAAAAATTATTGCGATTTTCATGAGAAATAATTTTTTGAAATAGGTGGCAGTTCTAAGTTCCGAGATTTCAAAGGTCTCCAGAAAATTTCATCGCAATTGGAGTATCGGTTTAGCCGGAATGTTGTTAACAAACACACAAAAATACAAACAAAAACAAAAAAGAAAAACTAAAAAAAAAATTGTAAAATTGCGATTTTCAAGAAAAACAATTTTTCGATCGATTTTTCGAACCGTGCAGTTCTAAGTTCAGAGATTTCCAAGGTCTCCGGAAAATGTCATCGCAATTGGAGTATCGGTTTAGCCGGAATCCTGTTAACAAACAGACAAAAATACAAAAAGAAAAAAAAAACATTCCGGATTTTTTTCTCCAGTGTAGTCGGAATCTTCGCTTCGCTCGCTACGCTCATCCAATCAATAAACTATCACAATGCACAGCAAACAAATAAATCTATTAAACTACAATACAATCTAACAGTTATAAACTAAAGCAGTTATAAAATAATATACAGAGCAGAGTAGAGCACATTACATTTCATTTCTTTACTTCATAATTTAGCAATGTGAACCTATTATAATGTAGGTACTGCTATACTAAAATAAAAAGAAGTTAGTAGTCAGAGCGCAGATGTCTCGCACTTCACGCAGAATGGCCAACTTTGATTTTATTTCTGAAATCGATTATATACATAAAAGGAAGTATTTTCTCACTTGGTGTCACACTGACACATTAATAAAATCCAAGATGGCGGCTAAAACATAAATTTTAAAGAAATAATTATATCTCAGCAACCAAAGGTCAAAATAAAAAAACACAAGAGGTAAAAAATACTGGAAATTGTGTTTAACTTCTGAAAAAAAATTGAAAAAATTAAATTTCCAAGATGGCGCCGGAATTTTGAATTTAAACATATACCGTACTTTAAAATGGATAACCAACGTTAATATTATTTTTTGAGTCGTTTAAATATGTATTAAGCTAGTATTTAATGAATTGTTTTTAAATTATCGTAAAATTAAATCCAAGATGGCGGACCAAACAAAAATCAAATCAAAAAAACACAACAAAAAAAAAAAAAAAATTAAAAATTATATCTCGGCAACCAAACGTCAAATTAAAAAAACACAAGAGGTATAAAATACTGGAAATTGTGTTAAGCTTATGAAAAAAATTGTAAAAAGGAAATTTCCAAGATGGCGCCGGAATTTTGAATTTAAACATATACCGTACTTTAAAATGAATAACCAATGTTCATATTATTTTTTGAGTCGTTTAAATATGTATTTAGCTAGTATTTAATGAATTGTTTTTAAATAAACGTAAAAATTAAATCCAAGATGGCGGACCAAACAAAAATATAAAATTAATAGTTATATCTCGGCAACCAAACGTCAAATTAAAAAAACACACGACGTCAAAAGTATTCATAATTGTATTGAACTAATGAAAAAAAAAATTGAAAAGGTAAATTTCCAAGATGGAGCCTGAATTTTGAAGTTAAACCTATTATTCTACCTTACAATAAACAACCAACGCCAATATTATTTGTCTAACCGATTTAATATGTATGTTAGAGTATTAAATGGATGGTGTTAAATCGAAGGGGGAATAAAGTACAATATGGTGACCAAAATGTATATTTGAACAACATATTTAATAGATTGATTACTCCCTGATTTGCTGTTCCTGATTTTTGGCAAACCTCATATTCGTTTGAGTGGGATCGTCTAATAAATCAGTTTTTTTTCTTTTCGTTTTTCTTTTTTAATGTTTTTTTTTTTTCTTTCTTTTTCTTTTTCTTTTTCTTTTTTTTTTTTTTTTTTTCTTTTTCTTTGTCTTTTTCTTTCTTTTTTCCTTTTCCCCCCCCTTTCTTTTCTTTTCTTTTCATTCTACACCCTTTTTTATATTTGATTCATTCATTAAATGCATATTATATATTTTTTTTTATTTGTTACCAAAATTGTTGTGTTTAAATGCATTGTTGTTGTAATGCTACTATTTCAAATATCTATGAAAATGTAGTTTATTGTTGTTTCTGCATCTATGTAATTAGATTTATTTAGTTGTCCTCCTTTGTAAATCAGTTTTTATAACTGAATAGGATAGACGTTAAATAAATAAATAAATAAAATAAATAAATAAATAAAAGAATAGAATAGAATAGAATATTTATTGACAACTTTGATTGCAATGATTACATTTTGACACAATCGGTGGCTGCTCAGTATACTATACATAGGCTAGTATTATGTAAAAAGTATGAATATAACTACATAGTAAATTATGATAAACTATTTGTAGAAGGGTACAAGACATAACACTTAACTTTTCAACAGTCCTTTTAATACTCCCAGTGATTTAGGAAGAGTCACCATTACTCCTTTTGGGAGAGCATTCCACTCCCTTTTGGCCCTAGCCAGAAAAGAGTATTTGCCAGTATTAGTTCTGCTAGCTACAACCCTCACTTTGAAGGCATGGTCACCTCTTCCTAGATAGTCGGCCCTTTCAAGCCTGCCAGATAGGTCTACCCACGCTTGTTCTCCGTTGTATATTTTATACATAGTACATAACCTTGCAATTTTTCTCCTCCCTTCAAGTGTTTCCCATCTAAGGTTTCCTAACATACTTGTAACACTCGCTCTCCGTCTAAAGTCCAACATAACGTATCTTGCTGCTCTCCTCTGCACCATCTCAACTTTCTTGGTGTGCCCTATCTGGTAGCAGCCCCATACACTTGAACAATACTCTAAACTAGGCCTTACTAATGTGAGATATCCCTTTTCTTTAACTTTCTTGCTGCATCCTCTTAAACTTCTCATCACAAAATGCAACTTTTTATATGCCTGAGCCACCATTGCACTTTTGTGCTGATCCCAGCTTAGGTTACTAGCTACAGTTAATCCTAAGTATTTACATCTCTTACTCGCTACTATTTCACAGTTGCCTAATCTATACCTATATTTAATAACATTTTTCTTATTGGTAAACCTCAACATTTTACTTTTGTCACCATTTAGCCTCATTTTGTTTAATTCCACCCACTTATTTACTAAATCTAAATCCTGCTGGAGCTCTTTACAGTCCCTAACACTCCTTATTATTCTGTATATAATACAATCATCTGCAAAAAGTCGAACCCTAGCCGTTATTCCTTCAGGCAGGTCATTGATGTATGCAATGAACAGCAAAGGACCCAACACACTACCCTGTGGTATCCCAGAGGTAACTTTCACACTACTTGATAGTTGATTTCCTACCCTCACCCTCTGCGTTCTTCCACTGAGAAACTCTCTAATCCATTGTACTACTCTATTGTCAATACCCATTACTGCAACTTTTTTCATTAGCCTGTCATGAGGAATTACATCAAAAGCCTTTGCAAAATCTATTACAACCCCATCTATTTGTCCATTCTCATCTATGGCATCAGCAACGTCTTGAGTGAAACCTAATAGCTGGCTCTCACAGGAATGCTTGTTCCTGAAGCCATGTTGCCACTGGTTCAACCATTCTGAATTCTCCCATGCATAATGCATGCAGATAATCCGAAATTAATTGTTCAAACATTTTACATACCACTGAAGTTAGACTCACCGGCCTATAGTTTTTCACGTCAGATTTACACCCCCCTTTATATATAGGTATCACAATGGCTTTTTTCCAGTCAGCTGGCACCCCCCCATTATTTATGCACATAGAAATGTCTCAGAAACCAATGCATAAATGAAAAGACACATGATAGCAATAATATTAGCAATTGAATCAAACATTCGGGAAAATATGATAATGAAACAATGAAAATTATCAAAATGGCACCTAATTTTTAAGCGTACACAAAGAATAAGAAACGTGATATTTTATCATTTTGATTATTGTCAGAAATTGCATTACTTATGCCTTACATAGACAAGATCTTGTAAGTGTTAAGTTTTATAATCGTCGTCGTTATGGGTTGTAGAATTTTACAATTATATCAATAAAATCTGCAATACTTTCTTGAAAAGTAATTTTTCTGAAAAAGAAATTGTAATTAGGTTACGAATTTTATGAAATAATATAATATTGTCAATTAAAGAGTTTATGAACAATAAATATTTACATACTTACACTTCAATCTTCATCAGTGTCTGAATCATCAATTCCCGAGACTGTCTCAAAATATGCATTCTCGCATAGGTCTCCACACCCACACATGGGTGTACATGAGAACTTATAACGCCGGCAGCCGCAAGTTTGTTTGGTGCATCCAGTTTTACAACTACATTTTTGTCTAATATGGCTTCGGGTGCTGATGGATTTAGATTATAAATCGGTTCAGCCGTCCATTTTCTGTTTGCCATCCATAATCCGTTGGAGGTGGTAAAGATGGAAGCGGCTCACATAAAGATTTCCACACCATACACATGTGATGCGCTCTCGAGATATGGGGGTTTAGGCAACCTGTTGTTGGTGGTAGCTGACGACCCTCTTTTCCCAGCCTAGAGAACAAGATCCATCGTAGCTCCTTGACTGTACAAGCTCTTATGTCAGCGGTCTTATATAAGAGGTAAATGTATCTCTCCATATGAGCCAAGCAGCTGTCTGGAACTTGATTAGATTCGCCCAGTAATGAAAATGCGTATAAAATATCTTCATCAGCTTCCATAAATGCTTTAAAATGACTTTTGGCTCCTTTTGTAGCAAACCCGCTTGTGTTGTCCGTTCCTTTGAATGCATACCACCCAATAAGTGCTGCTGCACGCCTCACTCCGAGTTTAGAATAGTTTTCTTGAATAGAAATTCGTTCTCCTCTCTTTCGCAGTATATGACTTGAAGGTGGAATGGAGAGATAGAAGCCAGTCAAAAGAACGAAAACGTCAGTGTCTAAGGAGAATACATTTAACTTGCATTCAATCCGTTTATGTTTTAAATCGCATGCATGCAAAATAATGAGCTGATCAGCTTCTTCTAAGGAATGAATTCCTTCTTTCATGGCTTCTATACTTGTTATTTCCGATAACGGGCAGTTGGCTTCCATGACAGTGTGGTGTGCGACAAGGACACGTTTCGTACTTGAAGAGTAACGTAATATTTTGTTGTTCAGAAATTCAGTGAGCTCTGATTTTGTATCAGTATGCGCCAAAAAGTCTTTTATAGATTTTACTTTTGTGTCATCATTTACATGGTAGTGGATCGATGTGTTTTTAGCTGTTCTCTTTCCACGAGTTGATTCTTTTAAAGAATCTCTCACGTACTGATCAAAGAGAACTCGTATTTCATCGTAGTCTTTACCCATATTATCAACAATGTTTACGAACACCTCTGCAAACTGTTTTGCATTTACCAACGTAGATGTCTTAGTGACCATGTAAACAACGCACATAGCATCTATAAGTAGAACTCTATGTATTCCTGTAGGCATAAGACTGAGTGGACCTTGTTCTACAAATATATCATCTGGCAACGATAGAGCTACAATGCAATTCAGAATTTTAGATTTGTCAGCTAACATTATCATAGTGGAATCTCGATTGAAATTGGACATGGGTATAGAGCTGAACTCCGAGTTTCCAATGGCTTCTTCAATATCAATCTCGGGTCTATGTTTAGCGACAACCAATAGTTTCGAAAAGAGTTGCCGTTCGTGCCTTATTGTTGCCATCTTATCTTTAAACTTATAGGGCTGACTCTTTCCCCGACATCTTTGAAATATTTAAAGTTGTTTCTTTTTTGTGAGGACCAGAAATCAACAGTCTTATCAGTCATTCTCTCTAAAACAAACTTATCTAAAGCAACTTTCCCGAGCATATCACGATGTATTATGCTGTGACAAATTGTGTCAGTTGGGATAGCAAATGTTATTAAATTAAACAAGTCCTTCTTTAGAAAGGGATTTCCTTGTTTTGATAACTCAATTACCATTTGTGCAGATGCTTTTACAATTTTGCAACTTTTTGTCGAAAGTAGTTCATGGTGAACCGCAGAAGATGTCCTTTTCTCAATCCCCGCATATCCCTTGAAGTTGTGGATAATGTCGGACAATATTGGAGCAATAACAGAATATTTGTCCAGCGCATTTTCATTTCCAGTGATACCGATAAATCCACCCTTCACCTTCATTTTTCTGTGTTCTTGCTCTATTGCATGATGTGGGTCGATGCATGTGAAAGGTATATCACCCTTTGAAATAACAAAGTTGCCTTCGTCCAAAAATTGCCAAGCTTCGGAATCAAACGTTTCAAGCTCTAGCATATCAGCAGCATATAGAGGACACAACCTTCCATACTTTATTTGATCGTGAGCATGAAAATAAACACAAAGGGTTTCACAAGTTGTCAAATGCGATTTCCAATTCGGCATTCTTGTTGCTGAAATAAAGGAAAATAGAGCAAGAACTTGATTGAAATAGTTAATGAGGAATTTTTTAACACCTTGGCAGTTGGTATCATCTTCAAGTTTTCTGAATACATTCATTGAAGCCAGTTTTGTATGCACAGCAGACACGTTATCTTTGAAATTTCTCGAATCTCTCTGTGTATCTAATGGTACATTAGAATATGCATCAAATGCATCTGTAACTTCTGATATTAGACGTTCAATACCAATTCTTTCTTCTTCAGAAAATACTGTTTGCACATACAACGTTAAGATTGCTATTAACGTTATCGTATGTGCTTCTATGATGCCTCTATAGATGTGGCGACCATCCAATATCTGCCTCACCGTTGCACCTCCGTATGTACCCGAAGTTTCCCAAGCCAGATCCAATCCACTACCCTCAATGTACTTTCCAAGACATTTAAGAGCGGCAATAACAATATGCAATGACCCCAGTTTAATGCACCATTTATTTTTTGTAGTCTCTTAGTTTAACAGCACAATCATACAAATCACCATCCAATGTGATAATGGGTCTTGAATTATTACCCACTGTTAAACAGTTGATCTTCTGTGCATGACATAAGATTATGAGGAGAACAGGCCATTCAGTTGGACTTCTCCTAAACAAAGGAGAAACAACTACAACGTTCCACGCGTCTACTTTTTCACAAATAAGAGAATTAAACGTAGACCAAGTTGGAGTGAATGTCACCGATATCGAGTGAAGTAGTACTTAAAACATGATTTGAATGTGGGGAATCTTTATTTTATTTTATTTATTTATTTAACGTCTATCCTATTCAGTTATAAAAACTGATTTACAAAGGAGGATAACTATATAAATCTAATTAATTACATAGATGCAGAAACAACAATAAACTACATTTTCGTAAATATTTGAAATAGTAGCATTACATCAACAATGCATTTAAACACAACAATTTTGGTAACAAATAAAAAATATATATTATATGCATTTAATTAATGAATCAAATATAAAAAAAGGGTGTAGAATGAAAAGAAAAGAAAAGAAAGGGGAAAAAAAGGAAAAAAGACAAAGAAG